>PNEQ01003439.1:0-14716 GCA_003012365.1 Medauroidea extradentata
CCAATTTGCGTATTTTGTGTAATAACTGCAATTTTGAAGCTGCGCTTGAATAATGGTAGTACCGTGCATAGAATGACATAAATTGCGTTAACTTGTGACATAAATTGTTATTTTTACGAGGCAACAAAAAAAGTGTGATTTTCTTTGTCGTAAAACATTTTGAAAAAAATTTTTTTCGCATTTTTCAATACTTTATTATGTTCCTCAGTAGCAACTTGCATGCTATGCCAAATTTCAACGATCCAAGTCGATTCCTTTGAAAGTTTTGTAGTTTTTCAAATAGAAGAATTCCACTTTTTAACCACTTGTAGTTAAAAAACTACGTGTCTGAAAAGAGTTATATTTCGTGTAACGAAAGTCGTTATACAGATGTATCGAAATAACCAAAAACCATTCACAAAAAATGTCTTGCAGAGCACCCTTAATAGCTTTGATAAATGCCCATTTCAAATTGTATACTGCTATTGGGAATTTTAATAGTGCTCAAGTTGGCCGCAGGGTGGTGTGAGGACATGAAGCTGGGGTGGCGATCGGAAGTACTTTTCTTCTTCTTTTCCAAGACGTCGAAGTGAGTGGACATAATGTTTTGGTTGTGTGTATGGGTGGGCGGCAGATCAAGATTGGTATATGGAAATCAGAGTTTTTTTTTTGGGGGGGGGGGGAAGAGCAGTGGGCTATTTCATTAACTCTTATTGTAAGCCACTGCGGTACCATATATATTTATATATTTTTTACGTTGTGAAGCAGTTGCCACCCACACGGTCATGTTACCACGCAATTTGATTTTGTGGCATAACAGTGATGTGTTGGCCGGGCGTAAGACATAGAATGAGGTAAATAAAGAAAATTAATTACTGTGTTATTATTTTTCTTATTTACGTTTGTGAACTGGTAAAACCCACAATCAAGATTAGGAACAGGTTACGTTGGAGCAGGCGCGGACCCACAATGTAACAGTATTTGTGAACCCTGAGAGAAGAAATGGCCGTGGTGCGGAGAGAGAAGTTTGACCCCTTACAGTGTTAAGAAATACATACTTTACATTTGTTCACATTTGTTTTAGTATTTGAAATTACATCCTAGGACAAAGTTATATTACCAGTCTGTAATTTGCATGTGTAAGTTGTGATGTGTAATGTGGTGTTTTTCTGATTTATAGTTGGACGGAACATGTGTATGTGTCTTGGAGAAGCATTCACGTTATGTCGCCTGCTGTGCATTCTCCAGAGACGGAATACTTTTAGCTACAGGTAAGCTGCTGCTGTTTTTACATATATCTACCTGTAGTAGACAACATGAAATTAGTTAACATATTCTTGAGGTTTTGATCTTGCAGCCGTTATGACAGTGTCCTTCCAAACAACTGCCCACAAGTACACCAACCTTATACACTAAATACTACATAAATGGTGCCAAGTTGAAACATCCATACTAGTGAGCTGGCCACAACGGTATCCTACATGTGAAAAAATATTTAATTATTTCGAACATTCTTGGAAATAAGATTGGTATGCTAAGTGGCTGGAGAAATTTATTTCTCAATTATTTGCTGCTATAATATTAATTATTGTTTGTGACTAATTAATTTTACTTTTTTTATTTTATGTATTAAATCTATATAGCTGTGGTGAGATGTACTGTAAGTTTCTTTAGTCAATCAAGGAAGTAAAATTGGGTAGCTCGGGAAACTAAGCCTGGAAAATATATATGTATGTGAAATGAATTTGAGCAGATTTTGTATTCAATTTGCACAATCTGCTGTACTGCGTAATTTTAAGTTATTCAAAACATTTTCAATTCCTTGCTGCTAATTTCTTGTACATTTACACATTCCTTTGCTCCTGGAGTTTAATTGAATACTTTTTTAACTTAATAACCTCAGCTGCGTCAGTTTCTGTTTTAACTAGTAAATCTCAAATATCTTGTCTTAGCCATTGTAGTGATACGTATCATGTTTCAGGTTCTAACGACAGGTCGTTGGTCATCTGGGATCTGTCATCAAGCCTGACTCCGGACTCCGAGTTAGTTAAGCCTTGCAGTGCCTTGAGTCATTACGGGAATAATAACAAGGAAGTGTGTAGCATTCACTATTAATTCAGACTTCGTAAATGTACTTCATACAATATACACAAAATTACAAAGACACACTAGTATTCACTAAATTATTTTAACATTCATATTTATGTTCTACCTATTTCCTAAATATTTCATTTAATACTAATTTTTGGCCACTGTTTTTATTTGTATTAGGACCGTGTGATTACATTCAAGGTACTCAAAAGTGTCAATTTTATAGAAGAAAAACTTTATGATATGGCAGTGTCCAATTAACTAACTAACTACCAATTGGAGATAAAGCAGGTTACTGCCTCTGAACTCGTAACTATGGAGTCTAAATGGGGAAGCTGTGTTACAAAATTTACTACTCAATTGGATAACTTTTAAAATTATGCTATGTATTAACCATGATATTTCTTAAGGAATAATTCAATAAGAGATATTTTTTGAACAATAAATGCTCATAATAGTGTTTTTATGGAATAAAATTTTTTTAATGCTAAATATTGCATGTAAAAATTACCACGGTTTCTTGATTTTGTTATGTAGGCCTACTGTAACAGTATTCCTTAGTATATTGCACATAGAGTAGTTATTGATTGGAAGAATTACTGTGTCAATTAAATTGAGCAATTGAGATGTGTGGTGTTTTTTTTCTCCAGATTTAATAAAAATTGATTATTCATTTAAACCTAGTGGCTCATGCTTTGTAGGAAGAACCTATAATTAAAAAAATTACCAGGAAAGGAATGTTTTAAAAGGATTATTCTATAATACCATAATGCATTATCGTTCATAGTAATTTAATAACTATTATGCCAACTCAAAATACGTTTATGATAGATAGATGTGGCATTGTTAAGTTTTATAGTTTTGCTTATTGGTTTGCCACTTTCATCAATTTGAAAAATATTTTTTTTGTTCGCTATCTGTTGTCTCCCCGCAGTTCAGTTTGTAATTTTGTTTGTATGTACCTGACAAGTTTATTTTTGTTGTATTCATCACAGTATGGATTGAAAGATAAAGTTTTAAAACACAGTGCTTCACGTGATGTAAAGATTACGGAAAGGGCTGAATGAAATTGGTAAGTAGGAGTAAACTTTTAGTTTGTTTCAGCCTGGCTTGGTTTAAATGTGCTGTGCAGCATGTCAGAGTAAACAGTTTCCAACAAAAGCACTTCATCTGTGTACATATTGTGTTGTTTTTCCCAGAACGGGGGCCTACAGGAGCAGGAGGCTGCCTCCGAGGGCAACGAAGTGAAGCTTCTGCAGCGCCTTGACCAGCATGCTGGCTCCGTCAACACCTGCCACTTTAGTGGTAACAGCCTACTGGCCTCCGGGGCCAGGTACGTCATTTGTCACCAGAGACCCTCCATGGTCCCTGCATCTATATTTAATATGATAACCATGCAGGCTGGTGATTCCTCTTACATCTGCTGTGAGACTGGGAAATCAAACACTTGTGAAATATGAGATTCTGTTTTTAAATCCTGGGAAATCAGTGGATATTGGAGTTTTTTTATCTAATGACTTCTGTATCTTTAGTAATGACAACACTGCTGTATTTACACAAGGATACAAAATTCGTAGACATTTCTCGCATATACAAATGTTTGGATGATACCCCTCTTGTTTAGACTTGTAAATGTTGTAAATACAGTAGTGTGTTAATTCCCTTTGTGACAATCGTAATGAAACTGTGTATGGATGCGTAAAGTTCGTATTTCCCGTGCTGCTGTTTGTTGCTGTGAGCTTGGCAACACTGTGGCGCTGTCTCTAGAGTTGGTGAACCTGGTCTCCCAGGAAGTAAAGACATTCCTTCGTCTGACATCATGGTGGCGAATTGTGTTTTTGTGTCTCCTCGCTACCAATCAATGTCATATCTTTGCATCCTCGCATAAATTTTGAAATACAGTCCATTTCTATCATGACTAAACATCACTATTCTTCATAGTTCATGGACTCATAAATTAAGCATGCATGTGCTATGCTGTAAGTAATAATGTTGTCTGTCAGAGACTTGTCAAGTTGTTAGCTCGATAAAAATAATTAGTGCCTTGGGCATACAGCACGACAGGTCTGTGTGAGGTGTGCAGGGATTCACCGTAGCCTTACGGAACAGTTGCACGCTGGGTCAGAGCCTTCAACAGTGGCCGATTGTGCATGATAGGCGTTCAACTTCAGGTTATCTTTATGTCAGTTACAAGGATGTGCAGTTTGTTGGTGGGTTGCCAGGAACAGCTCGTGGCCTTCAATTCTGAACTGTTGTTGACGTATTTCAACTGAGAGGGTCCAGAGTATATACTGTAAATCTCTTGTGTTCCAGTGTCCATATTCAGTCTGCAGGTGCTCTTCGGACTGTGTATGTGCCTGAAGACAGAGACAGATTACAGTCTCTGAAATGTCGCAGTTTGTTTTGCCGCAAGGAGACCATTGCATTCGTCTGTGTTTTCTTTGTTTTAATGTCTGCCGTTACTATGTTATTTGCATCGTTCACTTTTATCAAGGTGTCTGTGTTTCTGCTGTGTCGTCTATATCCAACCTTTGTTTATTGTTAGTTTGTTTTGTCAAATTTTATGTTGTAGTTATATTTATTTTTTGTCTGTTTTGAACTTACTGACAGAATTCCTTTTATTGAATAATCTGAGTTATTTACCTATTTTTTGTTGCCTGGGTGCTCGTCTGTGTTTTTTTTTTTGTAACTCATTGACCAATTTTATTCTGGAATTATTGTTAACATATTTTTTCCAGTTGAAAACAAAGTCCTTTTGTTTGTTTACTTGTCTGTTTGTTTGTGTATATTCTCTGATTTTCTGTGCCGTCCCATTTGCTGCAATGGCTTATGTCCAAAATAATTCTTTAGTTTGTAAATTCTTAAACTTTTTTTACTATTTGTTATGATGTGGAGATAAACAGGTGCTGATTACGTAAGTACCTTGAGGTACCTTGAGAGGGAAATATTTTCAGTTTTACAGCACCCTACAGTTCTCACTCGGTCATTTTCAATGCTGCTTTATTGAAAAAGTATATTATTATAAGATATTTATTATATCAACTGTAGGTTTTTTTTCTTTTAATGGTATTGGACTGTTCAACTTTGCATCACTTATAATTTTATTTGTTTTGTGTCTTTCTTGCTCACACCTACACTCCCTACAACACACACACACACACATATATTATATATATATTACATCAGAGGAAGATTATATTTTATAACATAGAAGAGTAATGAGAAGTGTTAACTGTGGATCTATGTTAACAGTGACAAGCTGGTGCGGATCTTTATTCGATCAGAGGAAGGTAGGTTCGAGGAGGCAGACTTCTCCCCACTGGAAGGACACAGCTACGCCGTCAACAAGGTGGAGTTATCTCCGTCAGGGGAGCTGCTTGCGTCCTGCTCCATGGACGGCACCTCTGTTATCTGGGATGTTCAGGTGGGTGTCTGCTGTATCTGTTCACACATAGACCTCATTAATTCCTTCCTACATACCTACTGAAGAAATTTCCAAATTTAATTTTAGATCCCAATTGTTTACTTCAGAGTACAGTACTTTGTTTGGACTTTCTTTGAAGATATTTTTTTTTATTAATACAGTAGAGCCCCGATTTAACAAACTCAGGAATAATGAAAACAGCGATATAATGAAAGGATTTTTAGGAATCTTATTTATTATTTTACTGTTGTCGTACAAATTTTTATTTCAGTTTTCATTGCAAATTTTTTTAAAAAAATTTTTCATTTTAATTTCATACATTTTATTTGAGGAGAGGGAGAGAGATAGAAAGGTAGACAGCTCGGCGGTGTCAGTCATCACTTCGCACATGACGATGGCTCCCGGGCAGCCTAACACACCAAGTAAAAGTTTTTAAGATTTTTTGCCAATTTTTTTTTTTTCTTTCATTGCTGTGGCCTACCAATTGATGATAACACTGTATGTTGTTGTTGTTGTTTGCTAACAGATTTTTAGTAAAAGTAACCTTAAATTCTAACTAAACATGCTAAATAAAAAAATACTTGGTTCCATGGCGAAAGTTATATACAGGTATGCCAACAAACAAAACTGTCAAACACTAGATTTCTTACATTAGCCAGCCTAAAGTAGCAGCATTATTTCAAAGTGTTGTGTCAAAAGATGAGTTGTTCTGAAAGACAGTTGATTCAGTGCTACATGTTTTGTTCTGAGTTGTCCAGTGGGAGTGATGGTGAAGGTTGTGGCTTGTGCAGACGGGAGGCAGAGCCCGCCCTAGCTTCCAGTGCAGCGGCAGTGGCCTGAGGGTGTGTCGCTTCTCCCCGGACGGCCACCTACTGATCACTGCTGGAGACGACGAGAAGTCCAGCATCTGGGCCGTGGGTAGCATGGAGCTCCTCATGTGAGCCTCTATGCTTTACTCAGCATGTGTTTGCTTTACCAATACTCCCTCATGTTCCACGTAAAGATACTGTTCTTAAAAAGTTCCATTTTGCGGTTGACATTTTGCTTTATAAATGCCTGACAACTGGTTAAGGTAAAAAATTTGTAATAAGTAAATTTTTCTGATATTTTTTTCTAATTTTCACAGTTTTAATCAAAATTTTTACTGTTCCTCAAAACTGTGTTTGTAATAGACAAATGTTTATAATAAATGGAATAGTAACAGAGATATTGTAGTATATTCAAGTTAGGGGTTGCTCTCATGTTCATTATTTACGTACACCTTATTCAAGAAAGAGTCCCAAATGTAATATTAAAAATCCATGTATTACAGCACTGAACATGTAGCTGTAACAGACATATGTTACATGTGTTAATGAGGTGGTTGTGTTGGTTTCACAGGTGTGTTGAAGGCCACAGCGATGCAGTAGTGGCAGCAGCATTCACACCAGACAGTCAATACTTGGCGACTACCAGTTCCGATGGTACGGTGCGACTCTGGTGTGTGGCCCCGTGCTCAGAGACCTGCCTCCTCACCCAGGAAGAGGCTCACGACCTTGGAGCCCAGAGCTGTGACTTCTCTCCTGCTGAGGGTGTTGGAAGTGAGTTTCAATCTCTATAAATCCCTCTTGTGCATTCCTTCTCCTTCCCTTACTGTCTACCTATCCTACCTTCTTCAACCCTCCCTTTTCCTCCAACTATCCTTGTTCCTTCCACCCTGTTATTTCCATCCCTTAGTTCCTTTCTGGCCCTTTCTACATTTCCTGCCTTTCTATCTCTCCCTCTCCATCCTTGGCCTTCTCACCATCATAATTCCTCCCTAAGCTAAGCTCCCTAACCCTCTTCATTTCCCATATTCCCTCACAAAGCCTTCTAACCACTCCCTCACCCTTCTTTTCTCTTCCTCTCTCTCCTGACTTCTCTCTCCCTTGCCTTCCTTCTTTTGTTGTACACACAAAGTTATACGTCGGTGTAAGGTTTCCAATAATTTGTGTCCAAACTTATCTGTGACAGGATTCAAATATTTTGCAGCTCACATACTTTTCTATCTTGTCAGTTGTGTAACACTTCCAGGTTCTAAAAATTTACAAAACAAAGGGAATCAAAACATTTAAGAGAGCACCATGGACATGTATACTAGTACCAAATCACTAACCTTTCTGTGGTTTATGTATGTAAATAAATGTTATTACAGAGTAATACTGTACTACGGTAATTAACAAGTTGAGATGAGGTTTAAGTGGCTGTGTTTGGTTCTGAGCAGGTGCGGGGCTAAAAGACCGGAGGTACCGCTACCTGCTTGCCACGTGTGGCAACGACTCGCTCGTGAAGCTTTGGCGGATCACTTCTTACCCAGACGAGATGTCTGCCTCGTGTGTTCTGTGGCGCTCGTTGGCCGGCCACGGTGGTAACGTGATGTGTGTGCGCTTTTCTGCTGTGACTGGGGAGCTGCTGGCCTCCACTGCCACCGACAAGACAGCACGCCTCTGGAACACAGTAAGTTCTTCCCACCCCGTGGCAGACGGTGCTTACCAAAGTTGTTAAAAACTCTTTTGTATTTTGTAAATTACAGTTAGAGAGCCAAGAACACTGTAGCTCATTATACTGAGGGAACTATTTATGTCTCATAACCTAAATAAAGAACTTTCTTTGGTAGTTGCACAGTCGGGAGGTTAAATGTGGTTGTAGTTGAATGAATGGATGGGATGAGCAGGCGTACACTCTTTCTTCTTTGGATCCCTCGATCTGTTACCTGTGAGGATTTGAAATAAGAGGAGTAGTTGCTACATATTGCACAGAGATTAGAAGCAGTTGTTGGAAGTGACATACTGCAGCCAATTTTTTTTATTCTGGTTCCTTTGCACCATAAAAGACCATAAAAACAACTGCCTACCCTGTATGTGATACAATGTGAAAATAATTCACAGTAAAAAAAGAGAGGAAAGCATGTTTATGTGTATAAGAGTTTGGCATAGTGGTTATAGGTCCTCACGTCTTGATTGTGCAACATAGTGTCAGTTAGGTGGAACAATGTTGCACCCAACATTATCTTTTATCACTGCCCTGTTAGCTTCTCCATAGTCTTAATTTCTCCCTTCATATATTTTATTTAATGGCATCATACATATAACACCAGCATCAATAGTGAATGATAATTTTATTTGCATTAAGTAATTTTGTTAAATGTATTTGTTTTCAACCATGCTCCTTTGCTTATGATTGATATATTTACTCTTTTGGGTGAAACAGCTGGGTGGAAATGATTATACGTAATGAAAAATATATACCGTATACTGTAGTTTTGTCCCTTCAAGATCTTTTTTTGGTAGGACTGTACATTCGAGCAGGGTCAACTCAGATTTTCTCATGTGATAATCATGTCAGCCAGTGATATTGGTCTGCTGGTTTTCTCGGAAGCCTCCCGTTCCCGCTGCCCCCTCATTCAATACACTTTACTTGTCACGTATCACTATTTCACCAGCAGTTGTAAACTTCTTTGTTAAATGCTAATCATAGTGTATTGCAATTTTTTTCTTCTTTTCTTTTCTCTTCCAGTTTGCTGTTTCTTTGGTCTGGTTTTATTGTGTACATATTTTTCTTTCCTATTTTTCCATGAACTGTACATTCAGGAAGTTTTCATATTATTTTTGTTTTTAAATACCATAGGCCTACCTCTTACAGGATTTTCAACTTATTTGAGAGTTCTTTAATAGAAGGGTCATGTGGTCATGTGTAATGTCTGAACCTTGCAATTTAGTTTTTACCTTTAATAATAATACGTGTTAAAATTATGAGATCACTTATTGGCTGATATGTAATGATTTTTTTTTTTTTTTTTTTTTTTTTTTTTTTTTTTTTTTTTTCTCTCCATTTGGCCAATAAGTTTTCTTGTCTGTTTGAGCGACCGAGTTTAATTTTGAAGTGTACACCTCTGTAAGACTTTAAAATGTGTATTAGATTTCCCCTGATTATATAATTGTTTTCATTTTACACACTTTTTTTTTAACTAAGCACTTAAATTATATTGATATAGGTAGTCTTCTTGTTAGAGTGATTTCTTTGCCAGCTGACAAAAAAGCAGATGATTTTTTTTTTTTTTTTTTTCAGATTTGTTTAAAATTTTCTATTATTCCTTTATTCAGTATGTCTATTTTTTAATCAAGTCTGCACTATGTGCAGGTGTTTGTTGTTCATGACATAAAATAGATATTAATATAGAGTTTTGCAGGCCTGCTGTGATTGTGAACTGTTATTTTTCTGTGTGCAGTACACAGGGGAGTGTGTGCACGTACTGGAGGGCCACGACAGTCTGGTGACAGCGTGTGCATTCTCTGGCGACTCCTCTCTTTTGGCCACAGGTAAGACTCGTAGCCCTTCAACCTGTGTTAGCTGCTTAGTGAAGTTACTGTCTAAGCAGTTGTGTGATAGTTTTTGTTATTAATATATTTTTTATCTGTTTTAAAACCAGAATACATATTTGTTTTTTGATGAACAGTAATTTAATGGAAATATGATACCAAGGAGATATGAAAAATGTTTAAATGCTTCTTCACCTTTCTTGAAGAGAGTTTATTCAGTGTGATATTGTTGTGTGAAGAAACCATAGTTTTGCTGTTAGAAAGCTAAGAGAGTAGTAAGTAATTATCAATGTCTTTTTTTTTTTTTTGCAAAAGAAATTTTTTTTCGAAAACTTGTTTCTAATAACCTACAGAAACATCCATAACTCTCTGTTTGTCATTTACTGCTAATTTTTGTGAGAAGATAGTTTTCATTTGACTACACCAATTATGTTGCTACGACATTGAACAATATTTTACAAGCGTTTTGATGCTTACCAGTCCCATATCTGTGTTATGTAATGTTCAGCTAAAAACTCATCATGACACAGGTTCTTGGTGTTACCACTAGAGTATAGTGGAGAATGAGAACAAACTGTGTGCCCTAGATGTGGAGAAAAGCCAGGGTTAAAGGTTCCTCAGTGTTAGTTTAACTCACTCTGCCATTTTTCATCCGAGAGCTAGGAGATGGCAATTCTGTGGCTTGACTTTGATGTACCGAACTCTTGGAGCAGGTGAAGGTTTGTGAGGATGCTTTGGAGACATTTGTAGAAGTAGAATTATTGTTCGCTGTAATGGTTGGCGAGTACCTTAGAGAAGTTGGTTTTCAAACAGCTCTACAGAAAGGATTTTCTTTAACGGGCATCTGCCTCGGCGTCACTGTGGATTACGGTAGGTGTAGACTGGGATTTGGTCTCCCTGCTCACTTGAACAACCAGGATCCTTTCTGCTATTTTCGCCCTCAGCGCTGTCACGAGGTGTAAAGAGGACGGAATAACTCTAGCACTAGTTGGAGTAAAAATTGCAAGTATAGGCGGAATAGCTATATTTGTCAGGCAGTGGAAACTGTGTGTTGAGTTCTGCTGATGGTATGCTATTGATGGTATCTGAAAAGAGAATGAAGCCTTGGGGTGTCACAGTGGGTTGCTTTCCTGGTGCCCTACTTGCTGGGCAAAGATGTAGTAAGTTGCCGATGGGCAGGCATAGGATTGGTGCACACATATTAATTCATTTATGTTTACTTCTGTTCAGTTCATGTATTTGCTGGTGATGAGCACTCATAATAACTATTTGTAGATGAAGGGAAGACATAGAGGTTTACAGAGGGCACGGCAGAATGTCGTTTATCCTGCTGTTATCATGAAGTTTTAAAACACAGACCCTGCGCTGTACAGTAGTTACGAGTTTGTGACAACTTAAATTTTTTAGAATTTTTGTGCAACATGCGTTTATCATTGAAAGTAGCCATTAACCATGATGGACTTCCGTCGTGTCCAGTGCCTATGTACCTAGTGCACCCAACCTTGTAATATGTATTGTTTGTTGTAGGATCGATGGACAAGAGCATAATTGTGTGGGAGTTACCACAGCAACTTGTGTTCCAGAGCCTTGCGACGGGCAGGTTACGCAGCCACAGCAAGAAGGTATTTCCTATTTAGTCTCTGTTTTCATGCTTCCAGTTGCTTCTTACTGAATATCACACTTTTTCTGATCTAGATGCGTGCCGAGGCTTTAATGAAATGTAACCTGTCAGAGGTAACTGGGTTTACTTGGCTACATGACGAGGTTACTCAGTCATCAGGTGTTAGCCAGGTTGTTATTTAACACCTAAAAGCATTTCATGGTTTTACAATGGGAGGAATTCAAAATAAACTGAACAGTTAGCCAAGTAACAAGTTCACTGTCCAATCGCACTCTTAAACTAGCAGAATTGACTGAGTTATGACTTGGTTGTGTACTCGGTGCAGCTGCTGCAGTGGAACACAGATGATGTCGTCCAGTGGCTGACGGAACTAGACCTTCCTGAACTGGTTCAGAAAGTCAGGGCTACCAGCCTGACAGGCTACCAGCTGCTCACTCTGCCTTGCTCAGATATATTTGCCCTCTTGGAGACTGGTGAGTGTTCCAATGTCACAGGATCTACATTGTGTCTTGATGTTTCGGCCAAGATAATAATGATATTTAGTGCTGCTCTAACATCATGGTTTATCTATTTCCCTAGGCATATTGTGAATACGTGATTAGGTTCTAACAACAGTTTTGAGTTACCATTCAATGTTAACTTTAAAGAGAGACCTCTAGTATCAAGGTGTTCACCAACATAGAAATCAGGGTAAATTTGGATAATCCCAAAATAGAATTTTATTAGAAATGTTCAGTTTCTACTGTATTCACCCCTATGTACAAAATTTCATAACTTGAAAAGTATAAACTCATTATGTCATTTGTTACACATATTGTATGTAGATGTAGACAAATGTTTAATGTCAAATGAAAGATCTTGTTAGGAATTACAGTAACATTAGCGTCTTAAGTGCTGACAAAACTGGTATATATTTTCAAGTCTTCTAAGCAAGTTACAAAGGCCGTGGAGGATCATGGTCAGACCACTTTCCTCTCTAAATACAATTAAGATTTGATTTTTGGGAGACTCGCTGATTTTCACATGAGGGATACACTGTGGACATTTCTGTTTGTCCTTGGATTTTCTCAGAGCCCTCTCATCCATGTACAGTGTTCTCATCTTTGCATTCTACCACAACTCCATCCTCACCTCATGAGTTATTAGCAGCATACTGCTTAGTGCTTGCCAAAATTTCTCTCTTTCATTATTTTGCGGACCTTATTATCTTTTTTTGTCGTAGCATGCAGTGGTATCTTATTTGGTTATTCTGTCTCACAGATGATGCAGACGTCCAGCACAAGCTGAACCTAAATATCTTCTGGCTGAAGAAAGGTGATGTTGATGTGATGGAGCTTCCGGCTGACATCGTCATTCCTCATGAGTTCCTCTGCCCTATTACGCACGAGATCATGAGAGACCCGGTGATATGCTCTGGTAACATAACCTGTAACCACATACTATGCATACAGTATTTAATTTGTAGCAGGTTTCCATAGTGTAGCGAGGCTAGTGTTTATGTTGGGAGGAAAGGACAAGAGTTAGAATTTGGGGGGGAAAAAAAATGGAGAAACACATATCAAACACGTAAGTTACTTTTTGAAGAACATGAACACTAAATAATAAAATATTATTTTAAGGTATAGCTGTTTAAGGCTGGGCTGCATGGTGTATAGTCTAACTTGCATACTAATGTCGTTCTTAAAGGCAAACACCTTGGGAAAAGAAATATTATAGGAAAATAGACAAGGTATTCTGCAAGAATAATACTATCCCACAGCTACTATTTCAACTAAGACAATTTCTCGCATTATGAAGAATTTAATCCCACTGTCCTCTGACAGAACATAATTACAATACTTAACTGAATAGTGAAACATCCAGGAGCAGTCTTTTTCGTTCTCTGTCTCTCAAAGAAACTACCCTGATATTTATATAATTTTAAAATAGTCACTCTCCTGTTACATTTCTACAATTAGTTTAGATTTAACAGTTACAACCAATCACATTCGTTCTTTTCAAAACATGACCTTCGTAGAGATCAGTCCAAGTTTTTTAATTCCCACAACTTCCACTCGTGGTGCGACGACAATAGTTCATTTTGGCACACCACCCTCTTAGAAGTAGATTGCAACCCTGCAGGGTGGATGCCTCGGCAACCATTTCTTTGCCGCGATCCTTGTCCCAGAACATAACTTCAAGTGGTAGAGTACAGATGTACAAGAAGGTGGATGGTATCTGCAGCCTGGACGGCCCGCCAAACAGTGCTCGCCCTGATGTTCAATGTATAAGGTAAACAAGGCCGCAGGAAAACAGATATTTTCGGGCAGGCAGGCATCAAATAATGAGAAAACTTGATCGCTTGATTGTGAATGTGTATGCAATATTTGCAGCAAAACAGCAACATGGCAGGACAAGTTGGTAATCTGGGGGATTCAGTTATAGTAGACAAAGAACTATCTCATTATTCTTGTATCTCTCCCCCTCTTCTTCTCCAACTTTGTGTAGGCCCATCTGCCTCACAGTACCGTGCTCTGACTCACACGAGTCTCGGCAACCATCTCTTGGCAGCTGAATTTCAACCCCTCGTTCTTGCTTGCTCCCTAGGTCGCAGTCGTTTCACATTTGGTCTGTACTGCCGAACTTCATCAAACAAAAAACCTTTATGCAACACCCGACTGCCAACATTTGAAACCATTTCACATGGCTTGACCAACGGTCACAGAACTCATGTGAGGAGGCCATTGTAATTAGGCACTCCCATTATGTTCAGTCAGCTGGAAAGTTTATGTGATTTTAAATTCAACTTTATTAGTAGCCAGACAAGTCAAATCTGCATGTCAGGTTGTATAAGCTACTGTATGCTTTTTATGAACGGTACTTGTTGTATAATTCAGATTAGTGAACATGTCTGGCCTGCTGCAGAGATTGTTCTGCTATCCGGCATTCTGTAGCTAAATGTTCTTGAAAAGTATAGTACCAGGCAAACTTTTACAATTTCTAACTTCAGCGCAAGGGAAAATTTAACACTATCAAAAATTATTAGTGTTGCCATCTGCAGATCAACAGTATTAGAGAATAGTGAGTTCTTGTTGCATTTGCTTTTGTGTTGGCTTATAAGCAAATTAATGTGGGTGAAATGTGTTGGTTGGGCAAGGTGGCATTATTTCACAATATGGTAAAGGGGATTTCTTTCTTCCAATAAACTGGATGGTGGCATAGCATATCCTTGTTATTTTTCTTTGTTTGCGTGGTAAATCATGTCATTTGGCTTTATAAGTTTGT
>PNEQ01003439.1:15716-52950 GCA_003012365.1 Medauroidea extradentata
ATTTTAAAATATTCTTTATTGATGGTGGTTTTCCACATTATATCTCTTCTTTTAAGAATGACTGAGCATGACTAGAGGCGCTTTATTTTGTGACGTGTGGAGAAATGTTTGATTTTGGAATGTGAGATGATTTCGGTCCCTTTTAAAATGATATTGTCACAAAATAGATTTGTTATTCATGGCAAAATTTATTTTTTATTGGGTACGCAATTCATACTACCAATACTGACATTATTACATTTAAAGGGTATAATCACTTATCCAGATGTTTTTGTTTATTTTTGCAAAAGTCACATTTCTTCTGGGTTCTACGTATGTGGATACAGTTCACCATTATTTTTAACTCTGTCTTGTTCCCCTTTTCCCCTAATTTTACTTTTTTGTGAATCACAATCTTTTTGGCAACCGTTATTTCAGCGACGGGCAAAATGAGTCCTTCCAGCCGTCTTAGTTACTGGGAATTAAAGACGAGAACATTCACGAAAATATAGTAACAAAAGTGTCAGTACTGCTTGTTGGCAGAAATGAGTGAAGTGATATGACAGGGGCCTAAAACCTTTGTTGCGTGTGCCACAGATGGCTTCACATACGAGCGAGCAGCAATCAACGAGTGGTTCCTGAGCGGCAAGTTCACTAGCCCGATGACAAACGCCACCCTCACGGACACCACCTGCACCTCGAATGTGGGTCTGCGGACGAGCATCTACCAGTTCTTGTATGGGGAGGACATTCCCTGAGACACAGGCGTCCGTATCTTCAGCATTATTTCCTGTCTTTGTGTCACTGCACCATACACACATACATTCACACACAGGGTTTCCGACACGAGAATGGAGCATGCATCTGTCATACACGCATGCAGATAGTGTCGGGATGTCCTCCTACATGGGAACTACAGCATTTCATCTGAGATGCTTTGCCCATCATATTTTTCATCTTCTTATACTCACTCGCCTAAGTACAGCACAATATATGGTTTTTGAATGTGAACTGTACCTTAGGCAATGCCTGTATTTGGTTATTACTATGTAAAACTTTTTGGATGTTGTGCTTGGGGCTGACACGTATTTTGTGCAGCAAAACTTTTTTTTTTTTTTCCTAGAAACATTTTGCTTTTGTGTGTGTCAGGTATTCATGTAATATAATACAAGGACGGAAGAAAATGTATCCATATTTAAGAGCGAGTGCCTTTATGAAGGGGCGTGTGAGTCCTGGATTGTTTGCTCACCATTGCAGAATTGAATCAACTTTGTTGTATGCAACTGTGGACATTTGACTTTGCAGTATTGACAGAACGACAAAAAATTATTTGTTGCTAACCAAGATGTTTGTTTTTTAAGAAGCTCATACTGAGTATAACTTTCGGCATTACATGCTGTAAAGTCAAAATACAGTAGTATTAAATTTATTCAGGCAGTGGTACAAATGGTAGCATTTAATTAATTAAATGCCTATGCAGTGATGAGTTTGTAGTTTAGTATTTAGCACTTACTTCATAACAGAAACTTACTAAATGCATAAACACAGCTTCGTGAACGACATATTCTGTACAGTAGATGGCAATATTTATTTGATTTTGGTTTCAAGCTTTAAATTAAACATGTTTTGGATACCTGTTGTCATGTTTGATGTACTCCCCATACAGTACAAAGAAGCTGTAGCAGTGTCACTGCGTAATTTTGTGATCTCCTATGAAAGTCGTAAAACGTTGCAGTAACATCGCTACATCACATGGATATAGGTATTTTTATGCTTCTTTTTGCAACACTGACATCCTGTGTCTCTGAGACATTCAGATGCTACATCTCTGGAACATCGAAGCGAAACATCTCGGGGACTTCAAAGTGCAACAGGAACAATCAATTATTATATAAAGATCTTTCATACAACTCTTGCTCCTCGAAACTTGAATGTCATCAATGATTCATGAAACAGAACTTTGTTGGAAAAATATATACCGGTAACATAGCTACTTAACTGTAAATGTGCGCAGCATTGACAGTGTTTTAAAATTGAAACGTCACCTGAACTAAAGTTACAAATAAATGTATGTATTCAGTCCACAGCTCAATCAAACAACACTAAATAATAACGTCATGGCTTAAATCACATTTAATCCTAGTAGATGTTTGTTCGGTCGACACATTGAGTACAAAACAAAAAAACAACACAAAAGTCAACATTCCAACTAAATTACTATGTATATGTTTAATATTTCCTTGTAGTAATATTACACATATTCCAATAAAAACTGTATAAATACATTCAGTATTAATCAAATAATATTAAAAATTTATAGGGTTAAAAATGTTTTAACTACATAGTCGTCTACTCATTTTTTATATGTGTGTTGTATATGCATCACAAACAACCACGTCTCCAAATAGTTACCCTGTCAACACCAATATGACGTCGCATTGGGACCAAACTGCACATTCCTACTATGTTGTCACTACCATGTGTGCTGTGTGGGGCATCAACAACTGTAGTGTACTAACATGTATATAAAAGCTGAGGAATATGTATTTTTAAGCAAAACAGAACTGTTAAAAAGATGATTTCAGATTTTTGCAGCCATTGTCATTACAGTAAATTAGATTTCGAGGTTTAGCCGCTTTGCAGGGGTAAAAAGTAAAGACCCCTAAAAACGGTGACTCGCAGAATACAGCGAAATTTGGCGTAGTTGTAAGTTTTCTGCGAATTTCAGCATAATTTTGTTAAAAGCTATGTTTCACTCAAATTCAGATGCATTGAAAGATGTTTTGTCTCAAATCAATTGAAGCACTATTAGTAGAGGTGGTAAAATTTTGCGAATTCAATGACCTGCATGTTAGAATCTAATATCCTATGCATACTCAAGCCCTGTCTATTCGTTCATTGTCTCGTTCCACTGAGTAGCAGCTACTGGACAAATAGTCGGGACTTGGGTATGAATAGGAAATTTGATTTCTAGCATGCAGGTAATTGAATTCGTGAAATTTCACCATCTCTAACTATTATCAAAATGAGGATGTTTTCCTTTAGGTATTTCTGGATTGTTTAATTATCGTTTCACCGTAATTATATTAGTCCATGCGCGCAGTTTTAATAGATTTGAAAATTTTTCACTAATATTTAATGGATTTAAATAACGGATAGACTGAAAAACACAACATTTATTTCACACGTTCGTTCACGTAAAAAATTGAACAGTTACATTTTACGGATGGTGGCCATAGATACATCGCGCAGAAATATTCATTCCTCAACATATTTTGCAGTTGAAGCGTATCAAGTCACTCACGACAATGGTCACGCGCCACCGCAATCTTGATTAATCGACAAAATTGCGGCCGAGCTACGGTAGTGGAAGCAAAAGTTTGAAGTCTACAGCGTTGCAATCCATATCTCTATGACCTAACGCACATTTGTTTACATTTAAAATTTTTTGTTTCGACATTTTCGGGTAGGTATGTTGTGTATATATGTAATTTTCATTTTTGTAACGGAAATAAACGAAAAACATCATCTGACAGATCCTTGTGTAAATAGCGATATTGCAAAGTTGCTCTGTGTCGCAAGGGTAGGGACACAAATTTAATTGGCTAAAACGTGAAAGAAACTAAATTTTCAGCTATTCCATCAGTGGATAAATGCCAAATAGTTGGTCTGTTTGGGTAGGTATGCTTGACAAATGATCTTCATTGAGCCACAATTTTTTGTTATACTAATATGTTTTAGGGACTTTGTACATGTACTGAAAAAAAGGCTGAATAATCGGGAGGAAATTTTTAAAACTCCAAACTCAGAATAAAAGGTTTCAACAAAAAGAAGGATATTTATGTACGTAGTCTGGCAATGAAAATAAATCAATTATTTTAATTTGCACAATTGAGTTAGTACTAGGCATATGTTGTAAACATTAAGGATTAATAATAATGAGGCTAAATTAAAACTGTTTGGGTAAATATAGTCATTCTTATTGTATTACACAAAAAAATATTTACCGCTTAAATTTTTTTTCATAATTTTTACGCCAATTAAAATTTTTTAACACTAAATTTTCAAACTGCTTTTAACATTTTTAAACACCGAAATTGGCAATTTTTATTCACCATTTTTAGGGGTCCTTAGTAATAAAAAATATAAGCTGCAACGTTACACCTTGCATTACTGCTACTAACTGAACTGTGTTCATTAGTTCACTGGTCTCTAATCACCACGTTTAACAATGAAAGTCGTTGAGTTGTTAGTAATTTTTTTTATGTTAATTAAGTTTCTGTGGAGAGGAAAATCAGTACCAAACATGGTGTCATTTTGGACTGCCTGGAAGGATATTACTTTGTTCTGTAATTCTGTACAGACATTGAGTGTGGTGTGGTTCACTCTCGCATGCAAAATGAATCTGTCTGGTCCTATAGCCAACGAAAGTCAGCTGTATTATCATAAGCTACAAAATATCCAATTTTTTTACCAACCACTTTCCTGAGTGCAAAAATACAACGGGTAGTACAAAAATGCAATACTGTACTGTATTTAGTGTCAGTAGTTTGTAGTTTCAAGTTTTAGATACACATTATATAGACTACTTTTGTTATGGTTGTTTCACGTGTTGCATTTAAGAGTTATAATTTGTTATTTTGTGATTTGTTTGTGTTTCAATGTAGATTTCATAGTGATACATAGTACCTATCTTTGTACAGTGGAAATCCATTTATCTACATCTAGGATTGAAAATTTGGTGCTTATACTGTTTTTTATTATGATAGTCATACCGTCAAGGGAAGTTATTTAGCTTAGAGAAAATATGCAAACAAGTATATTTATGTGTTCGGAAACTAATCAAAATAATATAATACACAGTAATTTTTCAGGGAATGTGCAAAATGTACATTCTTGTACGTAGGATTTAGACTTGTAGGGTATAGGTCAATTGACACTAAAAATATGATTGGATTCAGTAAATATAGAGCATGTGTTATTGAGCACATTTCCTGAAATAGAATTTTGAAAATGTAAAAGTTGTGTCATAGCTATACATTGGTTACAAGTTATGGTAATACAGTAATATATTAGTTTCTGCGCTTTGAATTTTGTGTGATCTGAACACAAGCATTATCGGAGACTTGTGATTGTGCTAGAAATCTTACTTGCTTGCCATATGTCTTGTCACCTCTGAGTGCTTAGCTGATGTCAACCTTCCATTCGCAGATTCTCCTTCATAACATAAGTAACTGAGGAGTTAAAATTTGACATTCAATAAACCAATATGCACAGAACTCCTTATAGGTAGCTAAATACTGAGCAGTGATTGGATGATCGCACCACGTGTTTGGAGGCTTACACTGAGACATAGGTGCAGCAATGGTTGGTAGTCCTGGTAAGCAAGGGTAAAATGCCCCTTCGTGGGCCAAAACTATGTTTGTCCGTGGGACACATGCCCTTAACCATGGATACCAGTAGCTGCTCTCTAAACTACAGTTAACATGTTCCATGAGCAAATACCGGTACTTGTATTAACAGGTGAAATTTCCAACCAACTAACAAACTGTATGTATATTTCAGTTTTCACTTATGTACTGTACGTACATTTGTCACGTATTGTATCAGTAATTGTATATTATTCTAAGCCAACTATATATTTTTCTAACAGTTTCATGTGTGGTTACAGATTGAAATACATACGGGGTACTACAGAGCGTCTCACGCTTAGATTGCAATATAGTTTTACTGTATAGAGGTATTTGCTCTCTCTTTTCAACACATGGTAACCACCAAAAGCACTGTTCTTGTTTTGGTGTGTGCTGTTGCCAAAAATTCAAAAATGTCAGTTAGTAATTTTGATCTTAAAATTTTCGCATATTGTGCACTATCAAAATGCTCATTGGTTGACATACTGTATTTGTTTCATTATTTGCACAGTTATAAGGGGTCTAAAAAAATTTGAAAACAAAAACCTTGTACTTGTACTGTTTTCATGCATCCTTAAATATATAACATTATAACTTGAGAATTAATAGCAAAATGGTATTAAAAATTTTTATGGTGCTGAACTTCATATATCTGGATGCCAACGAAAAAATCAGAAGACTAACAAAGTTTTTCAGTGAAAAACTTTTTATTGTTGAAGTTAGATGGGGGGATGAAAGCAATAAAGTTGTTCAATATGAGATTAATTTATTTTTAAAAGCAACATCACTACAATAGCTTTAACCGTTATTTTGTTAAAGCATAAAATGTGTTGCGTATTACGTCAACGTGCTCGCCCTGCAAGCTAAGACATCTGACGGGCGCCAGAAGTTCCGTTATCTTTACTGACTGTGAGGTTTTGTAATGGTAGGGTACTAAATAACATACAGTCTTCCTTTAGTCAGCAGATTTTTTTTCGTCCCGTGTCTTAAACTAGCCAAGGACTACACCCATGTCTCGCAACCACATGATTTGCTGTGTTGAGGGACTGATTTTGGAGCAAGAATTTTGTTAATGTGTTTTTTTGGTAACATTTACAGTATTTATATGGAAGGTAAAACATCAATAAAGACAGAATATAGATAAGCTGTTAGGGAGGTAGTGAAATACTTGTTGAACATACTCTAGTATTTTTCACATACATACTATTAACACAGTTAAGGAAGCATTCAAATTAACCAGCTGTTTCAAGGGAACCATTTATGCTCTTAGGAAGAAACAACAGCAATATGGTACTTTTAACTAACCTGCAAAGTTGAAACCGAAAATGAAAGACAAAATAAATTCTCCTGAATTAATATAAGACCATTATCTATCATTTCTGCTCCTTGTGAGATAGTTACTATTTTTAAATTAAATATTCATTATTATTAAATGTACTTAATACATAGGTATATAAAAATGTTATAAAAATTAGTCACCCAGTTTTTTCGCACGGTTTTTACTGCGTCTTCTATTATTTTAAGACGAAAAATTACCTGGTTTCGACTAATTAGTACATTAACGAAACTACAGTTCAGCTTCAACTTAATGTTTTTGTCTTGAAAGAGCAATATAATCTAAGTAAAATGAAACTAAGCAATACTGGAAGACAAATTTATCTGCTCTCGTTTTTGCTTAAAAAATATGTCGCAGAAGTAGTCGAAATGAAGGATCGTTTACAACACAGCCAAACGTTCGTGCTCTTTTGATTCGTAAAATTCCCTCCACTTTATATGTAATTTCAGCAAAAGTTAATAATAACAAAACAGTCAGATTTTTCAGTTTGTACACAACACTTGGTTTTCCATAATCAATTTCATAATCATCAACATTACCCCAAACACATTCTTGTCTTCAGACAAAATTATCAACATTATCCCAACCACATTCCTGTCTTCAGACAGACCCTACTCCTATGGACGAACTCCGTTTTACTGGAAGTATGTAGCTATAATGATGAAAAGGTGTGTGATAATAATTATTACTTTATGACTTGCTTATTACTTTTAATCTAATGAATTTATATCGGTGTGGCATGTGAACAGTTTAGTATGTTAAAGTAATATAAAAGTGGGATTAGATAAATATTTTGAAGTGTAATGTTATATACATTACATTATATAAATTCTAAACATGTAAAATATAATACTTTAGTACTAAAAATTATGGAGTAGTACATCTCCCAAACTTCGTAACGTGGCTGCGATCTGGCAACAGTGCGCGCCATAAGCTCTGTACTGCAATCTAAGGTTGGAACGCTCTGTAGTTCAGCTTCAGTACAGTATATACGTACTGTAGTGTAGAAGACTTGCTTGGGCATCACAAATAATTGTATTTAGCTATGGCAGTTTCTATTGTAGTGTGAAAAATATAAGGTATTAAAAGTATTGTATACTGTGAAACATTTTTTTTGTATATGTGGCAAAATGCTAGAATTTCATGCCTGCAATACATTAGCAGTCACATTTCTTTCTACAATCATGTTTTTAAAAAGTATTCCCTGTTGCTAGTTGGATATTTAGTGGTATAGATTATTGTGTACTAATTATAAGAGGTTGTATGAGGGATTCTCAGAGGTAATCTAGAAAAAAACCTTCTTAGAAATACTTTCTAGTGACGAACAGTATGGTGTAAATTCTGGGAAGATACTTATTTGTGATTCAAGCATACTCTACGTTGTGATGTAAGCCTGCATCATTTTTTGCTTATTCAAATACACCATTATCAATATTCATCAGTAATATTAAGTGACTGATATTCTAAATTTTATTTGTGATAATGTTTGTTGTGTGAAAGCACTATATTTTCTGTGAAAGTATTTTTACACTTTATTGTGTGCTAGGTGTTGTCAATTAAAATACTGTATAATTGTTTGAAGATTAATAGGATTTTTCTTTGTACATATCTCTTTTTTCAATAAATTTTAACAAGAAGAAGTTTTTGTAAATTCTAATAATTCCTGGTAATGAGTATTACATTAAAATAAAATCTTTTACAACCTAAATAGCTGGTAGGTAGAGGCCTAAAAGTAAAAAAAAGTAAATTAAACCAGAAAAAGTAATTCTTCTGATAATATTTAATAAATACATTTATAGTTACGAAAATGTAGATGTTAGCATATCCAGGTTATAGACAGTTTTTGTACAAAAAATATTTCAGTAGTAAAAAATTAAAATATATGAAGTACATGTTTTAGACAGTTTTTGTACAAAAATATTTCAGTATTAAATGATTACAATGCATAAAGTACATGTATAATATTTTCTGTGGGGCTATGTGAAACTATATACACACCTAGGTGATGTAAAAATAATACCTATTGTAAGCATTCACAATGTATAAAGTCATGAAGATGTTCAATATAAAGTTAAAGTTGTCAACAGAATAATGGAATAGGACTTTCAGTCTTTTGTATTAAAATTTCTAAAATAATTCAGTTCTACAATTATTTATTCTGTGCATACATACTGTATATGTACATTGTGTAGAATTGCATGAAAGATTATTGGTAACTCGTGCTTTTAAAACAATTTTAATTGGAAATGAACGTTATAAGGTACCACTCTGATGTTTGTAAAGTGTAGTACTTGATAATAGGGTGCTTGGGTACCTAAGTTATTCATTCATCACTTCAGAAAATTGTATCGAGTTTTGTTTATGAGAAACATCCTAGTATTCTTTGTGTTGATAACATGGGCCACTCAAAATTACATATGTATTTAGAGACCTCCAAAATTTACCAGTTTTTTTTAAGACAATCTATAAGTCATACTATTTCAGAAATTTTTGCAAACGACTCATTATTAGTTAACACCACCTGCTAAGCTGTCAATATAATAAAGAAGTAACAAATACAACACGCAATCACGATACACCATGGTGTCAAACAGCCAGTTTGCAGAAGTGTGCAGATATTTGTGAATGCATAAGTTTTTCCAGTTGCAAATTAAATATTTTTTGTAAATATTTTTAATTTTACTGTTTTAAGAAATCAGTGGCACTGTCACAGTTTTCGAGGCAGTCTTTTTATGGAGTAAATTTGCAGATTTTTTGTACTGCTTTGAAGTATATTTGTTTAGTCAGCTCCAAATTGTTACACTTTTCAAAATGTAGAACAAAGTGTATATGTAATTAGAAATCTCTAACATGTGGTACCAACAGTACAAATGTTACACTCCGTACACATTAAAAATTCACTACCCTATTTCCCAACCTTGAAAATTAAGAATTTACTTTTTTTTTTACCAGAAATAATTTTTTTTAGATGCATTGGTTTTTCAATGAAGCAGGCAGTCCACAGGCTGATTATCTAGAGTTTACTCTATTTGCATGTAGAAAAAATAAGTTTTAACACTTGTGATTTTTTTTCACAGTAGAGTTCAGGAACAAACAGTAATAAAAGTATTAAAAAAATATATCAAATTGAGACTTTACATTTCAAAACCCTTCTTTCAGTAAGAATGTTAACTTACAGGCAATACACAACATCTTAGAAAAAGTGTATACTAATAAGAAATACAAGACATGTTCCTAAACCTGTCAAATGATTGTTCGCAATGTAGTATAATTGTATTCATGAGCATTTTGTATGTTTTTAATTGGAAGGGTTGACTTTGTTTGTGTTAAAAAAAGTTTTGGAGGTTAAAATTTTGCCTTTGTGTGTTGCATTCACAGGCATGTGTGTGTGTCTGTACACAAGCAAATTTGCAGCTGAGGGTTTGGATGTGTTTCAATGTGTATGTTTATTACTGTAGTTTAGTTCACAGATAATTAATTGCCCGTCATGGATAACTTAAGAATTATGTATGTAATTTAACATTTAAAGCTGGGAAAGAAAATACACTATATGATGCTTGGTATTACAAAATGTAAATTTTTTTAGGTGATGAATTTTTTAAATACTGTAAAAACTAGTTGTGACGTCGTTGTGTCTCAAATGCTTTGGTTTGTTTCATATAGCAAGATGTACTTGTTCACAGAATTGTTTCTGATGAATTGTTATTTTGAAGACAATCATTTTGGTCGCGGTTACACTGGCTGCAGAACTACTTCACTTAAAAGTGTTCAGTTTTATGGAGCGGTTACACGAGCTACGAACGAGTTCAGATCGCAGTCTCTTCTCGTTCTAAGTAAACTAGTGTCATATGTAGTTTCGAATGACATATCTTCGATGCTTCTCTTCTATTGGCTGCTTGGAGTAACGATCTGTTTCACAAACTTGGCTGCTTTTTTTCCCAGCATTTTGCACTCGTTAAATAATATTAGCTTTTGGTGTAAAATAATTATTTCCACTTTACACACAGCAGCAGCATTGCAGTTGGATGCAATGTAATACATAATTAAAGCATCACGAATGTTGTGTGTAGATGTGATAATAATTAAATATAGTGTATTTCAGGTTGCATGTTTGTTAAGGTTAGAAAGTTCATTGTGTTTTCTCTATTTAGTCGTGTAGCCGCTCAAACATGTTTAGTTTTTAAACACGATCAAGCACGGCTGTCGAATGTATTTAACTGAACAGGTTTAAGACCTCTAGTGTGACCGCTGCCTTTGTGTGGCCAAATGTGAGAATTTTCTTCACTAAGCTCTTGTTCTGGTATGTATATGCATTGTGGCCTTATTGATTGCATTAATTGATGGACTTCATATCATGTAAAAGAGCATTAATTTCCCTGGCAGTTGCATAGTGTATTTTATATACTGTATTGTATCTGATTACTAGCATGATTTTTTCAATTGTAAAATAGGAATTTAGGATGTTGCTATGTTCATATCAGGCTATATATGTATATCACATTAACACAGTATTACAACAATGCACTGCTTTGTACAGAACTAAATAAGAAACAATCTACAATGTTGCCTTTCCTGTGGAAAATGTTTGCTGTCAAATGACATAAGGGTATTAACGTATGTATGATCATGTTCAACTATGGTTGGTTTATGACCTGTTGTGCCTTAGTATCATCTACTTTACCAACAGCCAACTGTCTGTAAAAACCAAAAATGTTAAAATTTCTGCTTATAATATTTGTTTACAGTGATTTGAATTTTGTCAACCAGTTAACAGTACTAGTAAAACATGGTTTCATAATAGGACTGCATTTGGATTAAATGGTTGAGTCCTTTTTTCATACAATTTGGTTTGTTGCAAGGATGGTCGTACATTATTCTTGGTATGCGTGTTGTAAGTCCTGTTTTTTATGACTAAAAAAATCTGCAAAAATTGAAAATTGGTTAAATTCCTGTTTCTAGTTCCGATCATCTGTGTACAGTATAAACCATCTGTCTAGTGTACCTTGTCCCTTAAGCTGCATTTCTAGCAAACAGACATAAATCAAGTGCTATGAGTAGTTTTTGAATAGTCTGGTGATGGCTGAAGCTCAGCACACTGCACGGCAGCTTGTGCAGATGACCACTTTAAATACATAAATCATAGTTAACAATAAATATGACTCGATTTATCATAGTTAATTTATTACTTTGTGAATTACATACATATCAAAATTAATCTTGTATTTAAGATTAATTTTTTTATACATTTATAATAACTGTTATGTTGTTATATAATGACCCACAGCAGAGTGGGCACCATAATTTCTGATGAATAGCATGTATTTCGAGATGTGTGTTCCAATTTAATTTTCTTTTGTTGCATCTGCTGGCTCCCGTATTGGTTTCTCCACATTGAAATACATTGTATTTGACTTCCATAATGTCATCCCACATGCTTTCAGCTGTAATTTCTGTACAAGTGATTTCTTTCCTTTGGTATTTTACATACAATATTCATCTAACACACAAAGTTTTCTTCTTGCACTATTTCAGTATGTTAAAGGGATATCAACCCCTGCCATCTTGAATGTATCTTTTCTTTTTCTCCACCGTGCGTTACATTTTAAGATTCTTACTAAATTTGAAGTGAAGAAATTTTGGTCAACACATAACATCTAGGTCTTTATCGCTTGTCACGTGTGTGAGGAGCTGCGCCGGAATGAAAGGGAGGGAGAAATGGGAGATCCCCAGGCAAACCTGCCGACCAGCGGCATTGTCCGGTACGATTCCTAAATGCGAAAATCCAGTGACCGACCCCACCAGGATTCAAACCTGGAACACATTGGTAGGAGGCTAGTGGTCTAACCCCTCGACCACTGTGACCACATATTCTTACTAAAGATTTTCCCACAATTGTCTTAAATATTACTTCCTAGACTGTATCAAATTGTTAGAACTTTACTACATTGGATATTATTAACTAGTAATGTGGGTGATATAACTGTGTATTAGTTGAGCAATAGCAACATTATTAAATGTGGGCAGTTATGGTAAATTCTTTATTTATATCTACATACTATATACAAGAAAATCTTTAATTCAGATTGTGGAAAAACATTTTGTTTATACTAGGTGGTGGAGAATATTCACTTTCGTTTCTTGCAGCCAGGTAAACAAAAATTGTCTCTTTACACACATTAGTAGCATATACAACTGCTATATGCAGTTAATATACAGACTGTTAAAAAATTCAATGCCCAAATTGATAGGGAAGTTGAAGACAAATACAAATAAATTTGGGCAGATAACCATGTGTCAGAAACAAATAGTTTACGAATAATTGGTATTCAGGTGTATCTGGTGTGATTCAGAAGACGACGGTACTTGTTTACGGTATTTTATTTACTGAGCAATGTCACAGTAACCGTCCAAAATTAGCAGCATTAACCTCCTTGCATAGCTGGTATCGATGTAGCACGGTGTACTGTGTTCGCTGGAGTAATGCGTGGGTTGTGCTGTGTGTGTTTGTACCTGCTACACACATTTATACATCTACCTGCACAGACTAGTCAACAGGGGCAAAAGACACATTGATGTTAGTGTAGTCCCACTGTGAGTAGTGGAATGGTGTGAGGTTCAGCAAAACTTGTTTGTAGCACTAGCCTGCATTACATTTGCAATAGCAACATGGAGTTCTACATATGGAGAGAACTGTGAGACGTGCACTTTGTTTACGGTGCAGCTGAAGGCAACAGTCGAAGAGCCCAGCGAATGTAGCACAAACGTTTTCCTGTACAACGATGTCCACTGTATCGCACATTAACTGAAATACACTATTGACTTGGAAATACCGGCACGTTGATGATCCACAGGCCGAATGCAGGTAGACCAAGGACGGTGCGGACACTCCAGATGCAAGTACGTACACGAGGAATTTCCGTGAGCTCAGTGTTCACCATAGTTTAGTGTAGATTGTGTTGCATGATCAACTGCTTCATCCATTTCGTTTGATGATAGCATAGGTCACAAGACCAGCTGACTGTTCAATTAGTCTTCAGTTTGTGCTCAGGTTTCTGAAACAGGCTCATGGCGATCCTCAGTTTCCTTAATGTGTTATGTTTACAGGTGAGGCTCAATTTATGCAGGAAGGCACGTACAATTGTCACAACTCGCACATATGGTCAGACGAAAATCCACGTATGACGATTGCATGTGGTCATCAGAGACGTTTTACAGTAAACACGTGGGCTGGTGTCGTGGGCGACAACTTGCTCTGTTCATACATGTTGCCGCCTCGACTCAGGAGGCCAATGTACTGACTGTTCTTGGAAGTTCACCTGCCAACGTTATTGGAGGAGGTACCTCTACACATCAGAGAGAGAATGTGGTTTCAGCATGATGGGGCCCCAGCGCACTTTGCAGAACCGGTTCGTGCAGCACTACCAATACCTTTGGTAGTCGGTGGATCGGCCGCGAAGGACCTGTACACTGGCCCGTGCGATCACCGGACCTCACCCCATTGGACTTATTTTTCTGAGGCTACATGATAAATTAGGTGTATTCTAGACCTGTCAATTCAGAAGAGGAATTGGTTGTAAACAATTACCATTGGTGTCTTCTCAATTTCACCCTTACTCCTGAATACTCATTAGTCATTACTCCTAAGCTATTTGTTTCCGACACATAGTTATGTGGCGAAATATGTTTGGCTCTTGCATCTTCCTTATTACTTTGGGTATTGAATTTGTGAACAACCTGTATTTATGAATGCTGGGGTATATGTCAATGTGCTTCAGGTATTTTAGTATGAATATAAAGGTAAAATGGAACTCTGGATAATGGGCTACACTGTGTATATTGTCAAATGCACAGTAAGATTTCAACAACTCCATTTTAAGAACCTACGGTAGGAAATAAGTCAGACCGTTTGCCTCACTAAGGTGATATGGGTTTGATTCTGGATGGGGCCGCTCCTGATTTTCACGAGGGAAATGTGACAGACATTGCGGGATGTTGGTATGTTTTCTCAGAGTTCTTCCGGTTCCCTTGCAACACCTCTCTAATAGGTACATACTATAAAGTTATTTTTGAGGTACATATAGTAGAACATCTATCTGACAATCCACATTTGCCGATAATTGTGTCGTTAGTGTGCTGGTGTCATTAGAACTTAATCAAATTATTTCAACCCCTTAATAGAAAAAGTATTATGTCTGAAGCGTGTGTTTTGCTTAAAGTTTTTTTTTTTCCTTGGTTTAAAACAAATACATTTTTCGAATTAAAATTAGGTTTTTATTTAATAGGCAGATGTCTCCTGAATGAAATTATAGCCAATCAGCCTGTATTTACCTTCGTCTTGTTCCTGAAAATGCTAGCATCATCTTCATTGGGTTCTGCGTACAAACAAAAGAAAATACTTGAAAATGCTCGTAGCTCTGTTCAAAAATTCACAACCTGTATTCATAATTGAATGTTTTAATGCATATTTATTGCCTTCCCTTGTTTACATAGTATTTGCAGCATAGGTGACATCATACAATGTCTCCACACGTGTGCACCATGATAATTTAAAATCACTCAAGAATAGTTAGGGAAGCTTATTCTCATCCAGATGCATCACACCGTTTACCCTGACATGTGAAATGTTGTTTTAGTTATAAAACTTGCCTTCAACCTGAGGAATTGCAACCTTTATTCATGTCTGGTTTTTTCAGTCCATCAGGAAATTTGTTAGTGTTACAGGATGTATTTTTACTCTGGCCTTGTTATTACCAGGATTTTCTTGGTAACAGTTTTGTTGTGTGTTACGGTTACTGGACAAAATCATGTCATATTTTATGTTTGTGGTTACTGTAATGTATCATGTTAATTGTTTTTGGTTACAGCACTCTGTGCTGTGTATAAAAATTTGTTTACCAACTATCAAGTTTATGCGCTATTGGTGACAAATGTTTTGTAAGTGAATGTGTTAAGGTTTTATTGCTTATAATTAGCATTGAATAGGTTATTGTACTCCAAACAAATTATTCTAGAAGTACTGTACTTTGGAAGTGTGTACTGTAAAAGGCTGTGCAAGAATTTTTATTATCTGTATATTTAAATGTTTTAAATATGTTATGTTTTATTCTATATATGTATTATCAAATCATAGTAATGTACTGTAATGGATTTTTAATATTTCTGCATAATTAGCACTGTACAATAATAATTTCTGTTATAATTTGTGTTGTTCATCACAGGTGATAAATGGGCATTTAAGTTCACCAGGAAAGAATTAAGTTACTGTGAATGGTCTAAAGTTGTGTTTTGGTCTTGCTGTTTTTAATGTATGTTGGCATAATCAGTTTCAGGTTTCGATAATCACAGAAGTGAAGCATTAATGTTGTAAATGTTCAATTTTTTAATTGCTAAGAGAAGCTGTGTCACTTGAAGTTGATCAAAATGTCTGGAGATTGAATAAATGCACTACAATTGGTATGGAGTTTCTCTTTTCTTCCTTTCTTTTGAGTATTAAAAATGACAACATCCTGAACACAAGTCATATTAATGTTTTATACCTATTATTATGTGTCTGATTTAGATGTTCGTATTGTAACTATGATAATGTTTGTGAATGACAAATGTTTGTAGGTAATATTCTGTTTCTCGAGGCATATGACTTAAATCACACAGGGAAATAGATTTTGTTTTAATACACTATTTGCTATTTACTGTACCTTCTAATTACCTAAAATGTTACATTTATGGTAAACCGTAAAAGGACTTCCCGTTAATTTGATGAGGTGCTGTTTGCTGAGCAAAAAATAAAGTTTGAAAATAACCAAAAAAATATTAATTACATATAGTATTGAATAAATTTAACTTGCTTTGCATTAAAATAATTTTAACTTGCTCTACATTAAAATAATTTTTAAATTAGTGTGTGGGAGGCAAGTACTCTCTTTACTGCGCCAATTACTAGAGATAGGAATCATGGCAGTGTTTTCACATTGGCACAAGTTGCACAACGTGAAATTACTGCTGCATGTCCTACCTCTCATAGTCCAATAAAGCAAAGGTAACTTAATGAGCTCCATGTTAATGCTTAATTGTGAATCAAGCTAAAATAGAATAATACCTGCTACGTACACTGCATGTCTCACATTGTGTGTCGTCAGTCAAGCCTTCTGTTAACAGTACAAAATGTGGACCTATGACATTCAAGAAATATGAGTGGTAGTATCTTAATTACCACATTATGGCAAGGAAAGGTATGTTAAAGTTAGCACACAGAAATAAATAAATGTGAATACTTGGAGAAAAGGTTAGGATTGTCCAGTAACGTATTGTCGTCATACTAGGTCACTGACCTTGGATGTCAGCCCAATCTTGCCCCTTCCACAGTGTTCTCCCAGTGTTCTCCACCCACCAGCTCTTCTGGAAGGGGAGAGCATCAGCGGTAACAAAGGGAGTTGTTGTTCAGCGATGTGACGTAAAGGACGTACATGTGCCATTATATTGTTTTACTTCTGTGAACTGTACATAGTGTGTCGTCAGTTTCGTTTAAGCTGATCAATTATGTGCTATCTGCATAGTCAGAGTATGTATATCTATCTGCGTGGTAGGAGCTGACCTTTTGTATAAGTCCTAGGGAAAGGGTCGTGAGGCACAACCTTTGAATAGTGTCTTCAGGTGTTTTCCATCCGAGTCCGCCCGTCCTCGGCAGTATTAACATTGCCCAATCGTCTCGCCGGATGAAGGAGAGGCATGCCACCGATACGTCATGCCCTGAGATAGGCAAACCCCTTCCTGGCAGGGCACAGACCAGGTCGTACCAAAGTACTGTTTCGCATCAGAACTGTTTATTGCACGTGTTTGGTAACCTGCAGTTCTTCATATCCCAACTCCAACCTGCTCTGACTCCCCCAGACGGCGACAGTATGTAGAACAGATCTTCGTATACAAGGTGGTCATTCTGTTGTTATTGTGTGTGCATGCGGGCATACATTGGGATCGAGTTAGGCGTAAGGAAATGTGCATTGTCACGACAATGTTGCAACATTAGTCTCAACACCATCAAAACTCGTACACAACGAAAAAAATTTGATTTGAAGTAAAGTTTTAAAAGTGAACTGTTGTAGAGAAAAGAACCTAAGACCACAGTAGTATACCATAGGTTAAGGACGATGTGACCATCTATGGCCTTCCATAGGTAACTCTAAAAATGTCAGTCTCCACTTGGAGCATATCATGTTGCTCAAGGAGACATGTATTTTGACTCTGTAATACTGTATATGTATTATACAATTATAATTAAAGATAAATAAAACTAAAACTACAAAACTACAGATAATGAAGCACATGAATTCTTGTATTAACTACATCATGCCATGATGTATACTTCAAAAGTTTTGTTCATTCAATCTAATTTAGCTATTTAAAATTAAGTTTATTTAACTGGTTGTGATATATTGGGGCTGCGCTCCTTTGTCTGCTTGCAGCATCTCAGAATATTGACCAGTAATTGGTCAATATGGAATACGTTCAGTAGCTTGTCAATCTCGAGCGTGGAATCAAGTGGAATGCTATCAGTCAGACAATGATATGGCGTAGTTTTTGGTGTTAAGGTGGTCGCCTAAATGGTGCTTAAACTGCGTGCTGTGGGTTTGGAGTTAGGTTTCTTCTCAGAGACCAGTAAACGTGCGTCCACAATGCTTATCTATGAAAAGAAAACAAGCTTCAGACTACTGGTGAATGTGACTTTCAAGACACCACGCATATTGGAAGCATTTTTTAAAGCCCTTTAAGTTGGCTAAAATTGGCTTTTTCACGCAGTTGTTTCTTAAGATATATGTAACCGATTAGTTTGAAATTGAGGTCCACAAGTACATAGGACATTGCTACAGTGACACATTCAATAAAATAACAGGGTCACTGCTTTAATTCCCAGAGTAAAAATGTTACGGCAGGAACACCGCATGTGCATTTATGACTTAAGCTGTAGAGGCGACATCACAATACACGTGCCGGCCAACGTAGCTCATAGCGCCTTACCAATTTTTGCCTCGCACACAAAACCATACCGTTCACCAGGCAGCTGACGTAAGGTGGATCGGTGCCTCTCATCTTCAAATTCTTCAATTTTCATTGTAAGTTCCATACAATGAGATTTATTAACATTTCTCGTCAAACATGGCACAAATATTACATTCTTAAACATTATCAAACTGTCACAACTTCGCTACCTTTCTTAGTTTTTGATCAGTAACCTTCTGGAGGAAGAAAGTCATTATTTTTCTATAGTTGGTCACAGGTATAGTATAAGCAACAGTATTTAAGCAATGGCTACTGTGTACAATGTAAGAAACTATTCTCTCTGTCTTGTTGAAGCATAAAACGTTATAGAAAAATTTTTAGGCCAAATTAAATACAGAATTTCCATGATTCAAGCTTGGCAGGTACCAATCCTCTTAAAGAAATTTAGTAGTGTTCAATGTAGAAGCGGTAAAAGTTTCGGTTAAGAGAATAAAAATATTGGTTTGGAGTATGTTATGTCTAACATGAAGGGAGAAAATCTTGTATCTGTGTGCTGTACTATTGAGAAACAGACAGCCAGGCTGAAGAGAAGTGTAATTTCTCTCACACTGACCTCAACTTACCTGGAGAGTAAGTTCCTTTCGTTTTACTAACTCATTATCAAACTAATTGCTCACAAAAGGTGGCTGTTGCAAGTTGAAGTTAAACTGGTCCAAATTTGCAATGTGGTGAAGTACATGTTGCTCAGAATAATGAAGAATCAAATGGAATCAACCCCCTAAACACAGTATGTCTTTAGTTTTAGTTACAGCACGTGTGTTTTGTAAGTGAATCATTGACATGTATTCGTACAATTATTTACTCAGATTAGCGGAACAATACTATTCCTCAGCAGAGGAATGAGAAAGATAATGTGTGTTATGCCTTTCATTGCCGTGCTCTTTAATATATATTCAGCATGGCTGCTGCTGCAGGGTAGCTACGTGTAACGAGATATTAGCTACCTTGAACCATCTACCCTGAAGTAGTACAGCTTTAACCCTGGCTGGCACATACTAGGTGGTTCATATAGCGAACATTAACAACTAACATATTTTCCACTACTGAATTCTTATGCGGGATGTAACTCGGAGAAGAAGATGTGCAACATCAGATGCAGAACAAGTTTAATTGGTGACATAACATGACAATCCTGAAATTATGACTGAAGAGGAATCTGAAAAGTCATGTATATGAACAGTAGTAGGTGATTTCACACTTGGTAATTTCAAAATATTGTAACTTCCATTGTGTTTCAAATAGATAAAAATTACATAATTCAACAGGATATTTGAAGAAAAACGAAGTCACTTGGCTGTTTTGGCTATCAAAACAAACAAATTTGGGTCATTATACTTTTGTTGCAGCTGAATAAAATTATGCATGCAAGTTACACATATGTACCTGAAAAGATGCCAGGTTGGATATATTTTCTCAAAGATAGTGTATACTTTTTAAAATTTTAAATTATATAAATACTGTATAATGATACAAAAGTGCTCTAATGACATTTCAATTTGTCTATGTCTTAAGGCCATGCCTGGTAGTTTTTTTCACGTTGGTGCAAAAAACTCAAAAAGTTTTCAACCAAATGGGTTGAAAAAAATTGAGAGCGTGTGAAGTCATACTATGCACAATTATATGTAGGATTTAAAAAAAAATGAGTCGTTTGCCAGTAAAAAAAAAATATTTTGTGCCATTTTGGCTCATTTTCATGCTAAAATATGTGATACTTTGGGTGCAAGAATCTAAAAATTAATTGTGTTCATTGCAACGGAAAAATTCAGATAGAAACTTTGATGTATTAGTGACAAAACAATGTAGCGATTTTGTGATAGAGATGTTAGTTCATTTTGGAAAAATTATTTTTGAAATCACTGCAAAACTACCAGGCATGGCCTTAACATGATTACTTAAGAAAAAAATCAAAATAATCTTCATTTAAATTTTGAGTACTGATCCATATTTTCTAGAGTTTGGGGTAATTTATTGAAACAATATTTTGACATCATTATTTAAGAAATTTTAGGTTTGTTTTCTTATGAATACAATTGAGATGAACATTGTAGTTCTTATATCTATGATGTTTGTAAAAATTTGTATTCCTCATAAAGTTATGTTATATATCACACAGTTTCGTAGCAGATTGCATTAACTTAGCCAGTCTGTATTTTAAAATTAGACATTCTACTTGCTGCAGCTGAAATATTTTAAAAATAATTTTATGAAATTTTTCACTTTTTCGTAAGTACGCGTGTGTGCATATTAGTAATTTTCACTAGTTTGAGTTAATGTCAGTTTTATACAAATATCACAGATTCAGAACTAAAGAGAATATTGTATATAAATATAAATTTTGCAGTAATACAATGTCAATACTAATTATTGCGTTTAAAATATTAAAAATAATCATTTGGACTTTTTCAACAGCTGGGATGATATTAGTCTGTTTTCTTCATTACATACGTGAGATATTTTCATACAAAAGGTACAAAGATATTGGACAAGACCCATATTATTAATTTACATACATCCCAATAGTCTTCTAAATGCTTTTGTAATTTAAATTAGCCCGCTATTTTTTTCAACAGTGCATTGTTTCTAAGTCACCACAGACAGTTGTATAAATATGATAAACATAAAATGTTTAATTATTTTATGATGTTTAATGTTATGAAATAAATAAATACCTTAAATTTACAGCAAAAAATATTGTATTATGAATTATAAGCCGTTTTAAACATAATATTATGCCAACTGTTATCTGTACACATCAATAATTTTGCTAGTCACTTAAAAGAAAGTGGAGTGTCTTCACTGTTAATACTCTTTGTATGTGCGCCTTGTCAACACTTCCCAGGAAATGTTTTCTTCTTCATTCTGCTGCTCGACGAGCGAGAGAGTTGACTGCGTTTGGCGTGAAGCACAAAAGGCAGCTAAGGTTGCTGTAAACTTCCGCATGAAAGTCCACTCTACTTGTTTAGGCAGTGAAATTTTATTCAACGTTAAATCCAGAAGAAAGTATGAGTATTAGTGCCTCATTGGCATTGAGTAACAAGCCTATTACTAAAGAAGATCTTTTAAAAAGCATGCCTGGGCTGAACTGTAGTGGGTGAGTTATTTGTTTTAATTTCGTCACTATTTCCGCCATGTTGTAGAACCTACTGGTGTCTGAAAATTTTTTTTTAACTTTCAGTTTCAAAATTTGCTTGAGTCAGTCGTGGACTGATTTTGTGGTGTTGATATTGTCGGTGTCTTAACATATTTTACATATTCTGCTGTGAAAATTCTAGAGTCCTTTTGAGAGCAAAATTTTGGCGTAGCGATATTTAAAGTTTAATTGGGCCGTGCAAGTAGACGTAGCAAACTGCTTATCTACAGTGATGGTATTGTACCGCGTTTTGTAATTTTGAAGAATGTTTCAATGACAAAAATGTACATGCTTGATATTGGCAATGTTTCTCTCAATACTGTGTGGGCCTACATAATATTATGACGCCATATTTTGTAGAGCTGCAGTTACAATTTTTAAAGTTCCTGGGCAATGTTTAAATGCTTGTTTATAGTTAGTAATCAAATAGGATAGGTACTTGGCCTAGCAGGTTTGTTCTGGTTTTGACATATTTTTTACTGTTGTAATGTGTGTGCAACACGAGATTTTATGAGTGCCATTCAAATATGTGCCATACAGTCTAAGGGTACTGTTCCGTTAAAGGGTTAATTTCCCTCGGGAATCTTCGGTAATCTGCAAATAATTATTTTACTAGGCCTACGAACATTAAAATGCAGCTAGTGGCGTAGATGGAAAAAACTGTCTGGTTGCAAGCTTCAAAACTCCCTTTTGTGAATTTCATCCCCTTTCACCTTCGCAAACTCTTCCAAAGGTAAATTCTATACCCTTGCCTAACTCCTAAGCAAAGACAGCTTGAGCTGTTCTGTTCCCATCCTCTGAACTGTCAATGTTATTCTCTATTCCTCTGAACTGGCTTAGTAACTAAGCTAACTGTTAATAGGCAGCCTAACTTACCCCACACACCATCTTTTACATCCTGACCAGCATTTACTTTGAGTTTCACTTAAATTATTTCAATGGTTGCCGATAGTCACCTTCGTCCTTGCCAGCTTGCACGTACTTAAATTTTTTTTAAATGTTAAATGGGGATTGACTCCCTCACCTCCCTCTCCAAAAAAATTTGTGTCTAGGACTTGGTGGAAAACCTTGTGCCTGAGTCAATAAGTTTGGTTTACGGACTCCACAGCCCTGGTTAAAATAGCCCCCATTTTGCATCCTGAAATCATCTGGGAAGAACTCCAGGCCCCTCTCCTCCAATTTACAGTGATGATTGGCATGTCCCTTGAAATAATTGTACCCCTGTCCCTTCCAAATGGTTAACATTTCAATTAATTGTGTCCAAAATTTAAAATGGAGAATTAATTCCCTACGTACACAAATCTTCAGGTAATTAAACGTTCTCTATTAGAGAAGGCATCCAAGCTACAAACTTAGAACAAGCACCTTTATTAATAAGTTTTTTATATTCTCAATTGGTCTAATGCCTGGTGGCAAGCAGATTCCTCCCCATCCTCCACAGTTCCAATTCTCTAGTCCCTCTAACTTTCCAACTCTTCCCACAGAGCATTCCTCTTCCTCACCGTCATCAGCATTGCCAACCCTTCAACAAACATCCATATGTCAAATTTCATTTGGACCATATTTTTCGCCCCACGACCGTATACTACAATATTTAGAGTTTGCTCCTGAAATTATGCCTTAATTAGCATTATTCTCAATATCGTGTAACTTGTAGTAGCTATAAATGTTGGTTATTTTAAGTCACTAGAACTTGGTAAGTTGGCCAGCAAAATGGAAGACTGCAATAGTGGTTCCCATTTACAAAGGGGGAGAAGAGAAGATGCAGCCAGCCAGTTACAGACCAGTGAGCCTAGCATCTAATGTTGGAATAGTTATGGAGACTGGCGAGTGATTATATTGAGGGTAATGGAGGAGAACGGGAGTATGGACGATAGACAACATGGATTCAGAAAGGGGATCTCGTGTGAGACGCAGTTGGCAGGATTGGTGGAAGATACAGGGGAGGCTATGGATGGGAGGAAACGGGTAGATGTGTGTTATGTGGATTTTGTATAGGTGTTAGACAAGGTGCCACATGTAAAGTTAATGATAAAACTGAATGAGTTGTTGGAGGATAAGATTGTGGTAAACTGGGTGGGAGAGTATCTGAGAGTAAAAGTAGGATACACACATTCAGATGAAGGAAGAGGTGACAACAGGGTTCCACAGGGTGGTGTTCTAGGACCCTTCCTCTTTTTAATTATGATGGGGGATTTCAGGATAAACATGATTTGTAGGGTTCGTCTTTTTGCAGACTGTATTGTACAAGGTGATTGGAGAGGGTGTGGGTCTGCAGGAGGACATAAACAAATTGGAACAGTGGATGAAGTAAAATGAGATGAAAATTAACATAAATAAAATTAAAATTTTGCGATTTACACAGAAAAGAGAGGTAGTCAGAGAGACACATAGATGGGGAGGTCAGGAAATTGGAGAGGCGAACAGATATAAATATTTGGGTGTTATTCTTCAGGACGACTTTAGATGGGGCGAGCAAGTGAAGTGTGTTACAAGTAAAGGTAGAAGAGTGCTGGGCCTGCTGGGAAGGGTGTTACGGGGCACAGACAAAGTGAAGGAAAAGGGATACAAAACAATTGAGGTCCATCTTGTAGTATTTGGCGGCGGTCTGCAACCTGTACGTGGGAAGGGAAGTGGTAGAGATGGAGAAGATGTAGAGAAGGGCTGAGCAGGTGGGTCACAAATAAGTGGAGGACACAGGGGATAGAGGGGAGGATTTCAGACTATCAGTATAATAGGGGAGAGGACTACTGGGGTGGGGCACACTGCAAGAGAGGAGAGTGGAGCAGCTGGTAAGGATGTTTAAGGTGGTGAAAGGGGTGAGTGGGCACAATTGGGTGACAAGATAGAGGTTTATTCAGGGGAAGGGGTGGTCATGAGTGGAAGATAGAGAGAATTGGGAAGAGGACAGGAAAAACACGATGGTGAGAACAGTGAAGGATTGGAATGAATTGGCGAGGGAGGTGGTTGAGGTGACGGGAGCGAGGGAGTTTAGGAAAAGGTTGATAGGGTCGGAAAATTGAGAAGAGGTAGGTTAAGCAAATCCTTGCCACAGGGCTGAGGTCCAATCGTAAGAAAAAAATAAAAAAAAGATTCTTAACTTATTCAGTGATTTTCACCAATGATGTGTGTACTGCTTCGCCAATTTGTTAGTCAGGAAAAAACATCAAAACACCCTACAAGTTTTCCATTGGCCATGAATATTATAAGCTCCGCAAAAAATCCTGCTAGCTTAATTTCCGCAGTGTGTGTAAGCTTTTGAGTGTCCGATACAACAGTCGTTTTAGAAGCATTTGCTCTCTAGCTTTCATTTTTGCAGTGTTTAATTTTTTGTATCGATTTAAGTTCTGAAATGAAAAAATAGTATACATTTTAAAGTTTAGTGCATTAGAGTTTTAAAAAAATGGATTTCGTTGAAACAATTGTAAAATTTTTAGTTGGGTGAAAATATTTTAAATTAACTTTTCCTAGAATGTGATAGGACCGTACAAATAGTGTACGAGACCGCACGTCCGTACACACAGCGTGATTACCGTACATGTATGGTTGGCAACGCTGGTCCTCACCAGCATAGACTGTTTACCACTCTCCATTCTCAACACCCTGTGAAGGGACCAAGTCAGAGTAGAATGTTGGGGAAACAACAAAAATCTTATCATTGTGGATCTGGGAACGAAACAGGTTGTCAGTAATTGATAACTTGAAAGTACAGTTTGTCTGGAAGATATGAATCCTAATTCAAGTACTATTTAGTCTTTCATTTTTTAGAAATTTGGTACCTTTTGCAAATGAAGTAACATATGGTATAATAATGGTACAATAATGATACATAAAGCATAGTAGATATTAGTGCAAAGTTAGTATATTCTAGTGACAAACTGATACATGGAAACATGTTTTGCTAACACATCACCACCTGATACTTTATACTCATAAAGCAATGTTATGTACTACACTATCAGAGAAGGCATAATGTCCTTGTGTATATTATAGGAACCTTGGTATATGCTAGTAACTAAACTATCAAACATGGAAACACATTTGACAATAATGTAGATCATAAACAAAATAAATGCACTATTGCCACATTCACACTTATTAGCCTGGGTGGGGCTGTGGTTTAAGGGGTGGGGGGGTCAGACCTCCTGCCAAGTTGATCTGGGTTCGATTCCTAGCCGGTTCGGTTCTCAGATTTAAGCATGTGGGAATTGTGCTGGGCGATGTAGGTCAGTGGGTTTTCTCAGACCTCCTGTTTCTCCTGCCGCTTCATTCTGGTGCTGTTCCATACTCACCTCATGTCATCCCTCATCAGTGTTGAAGACCTCTGTTAATAAGAGGATACCAGAAATTTTGTTTGTAAAATTCCTCGTGTGATATCTGGTTTAAAAAATAAAATTGGTTTGGTTGTACTGTGTTTAAGCAGGTTTTAACATAAAATAAATTCATCTCTAACCCTTTCAGTGCCAGCTTTCTTAGGGGTATATATGTAAAAAATGCAACCATATTTTTCAGATATTTGAAATTGTTTATTAAATTTGAAATAACTGAATATGAATCAAAGTAATAGAGTTGGAAAATGTTTCTGGCAATTGAAGGTTCACTTAATCCATTGAAATTGAAAACATTTTTTTCCCTAAAAAATTTATTAAAAAAAACCTGTTATATTTTTAAAAAATACAGAGCCAAAATATTTTGGCTCCTGGCACGGAAAGATTTAAGATAGCTGTGTGAAACTACATATGGATAGTTACACAAATCTTCACTGAATGAAAATGAATATAGACTTGGCTGTTTATTTAGAAATAGTTCTTCAAATTACGTTATCTGGGTCGCAGGAGCTAAATGTGGAAAACATTTTCAGACTGTCGACTCCACTTTCAAAAAGTAGAGCAACCAGAAAGCTTCCAAAATTGTGTAACTGAACAAGAGCCCCCATTGTGCCAAACCTCTTTGAATTTGTATTGACTAGTACTGTAGACCTAGGTGGTGCTCAGGATCTGATGGAGCTGGAAGATGGCCATAAGTGTTGCGATGGCATGACACTTGTTTAGTCTCGTTTGATTTGTTTTGTCTACCACAATAACACTGTGATATCACGAGTTCTAGTGATTGAGCAGGCTGGTTGCCATAGAAACCTCTTGGTAATACCTAATGATTCAAAATTTTGAAAAAAACTTTCATGAATGAACTGCTGGTAAAAAGTGAACTATTTAGTGTACAGAGTAAAATAGTAAAGCTACAGAAGAACCCTGTCCTTGTTTACTGAACTAAGGCACAACATTATAAAGGTGATGGTCCATAATTTCTACTTCTTCCATGATAATTATTTTTTATTCCTAAATGAGGGATTGAAAAGAACATGTCTGGGTAAAAGAGGACGTCTGGTAACCCTAAATAAGTTGCTACTCCACTGTGAGGATGGATGAAAATAGTAATACTATTGTTCATAATGTAATAATTGTTAAAGGTTTACATTTCATACTTAGTGTTGAATGTACACAATCTTGTAATAGGATTACATATTTAAATTCCAATAACTTATGTGATGGTTTGTTGTATTTTATAAAGTCAAAAAAGGTGCTATTTTTACCCATTTATTTTATTGCATCCAATGCTTGATAACTGAATTAATTTAACCTCAAAATTGTTTGAATCTACATTTGGTTAATAATACACATGATTACATTCTGCCATGTGATATTATCTAATGTAATAAAGTATTTCTTGCAACAGTATGAATGTAACCTACAATTTCATTGTACATTCTGTTTTACGTACAGAAATCCTCCAGGGATATCACAAGAGAAATATACCATAATTTGCACCAGGGTTATTGCACTTTGCTTGCATACCAGCTGCTCTCTTGACATCTCCACACCAGCTCCATCCATGGCCCACGGGTTCCATGGCTTGTAGTGAAAGTTCTCGTATGTTCCTACTTTTGGCATGTACATAAACTATTAAAATATACTCTTCTGCATTTATTTTGATTTTTGTGACTGCAGTGGTTAGGTGTGCTTATTTCCTACAAAATCAGGATCAACCACCACAAGAATTATGGAGTGAGGTGGCACAACCGTAACACGTTGAACACACATTCAGAAGGACCAGGGTTCAATCCCCCTTGTTGGCTGTCCTGCTTTACATTTTCCATTGTTTCCCAAAATCATGTCAGGTGAATGTTGGGATGGTTCCTTCTCAAAAAGGCCATGTACGTCAGTATCTAATGCCCTCACTGTTGAAACACAACTCTTTACCTTGCCACCACAAGAACGAGGGTTCGTTTTACTTCACAAATTCATTCATGTAGTGGTCCACAGATTTCAAATCACGTGTTTGAAATGATTGTCTGGTGTTGGTAGTGTATCCTATCTTGGACAATCTTTACATTGTTTTAGCATAAAATACAGATTTCACCCCCGGTTACATACAAGTATGTTAATTAAATTTTTATTTTCAGTTGCAAGGTTGACCTCGTATTTCATTGCCTCAAATAGCAAGCGGACATTCTTATGGCATTGCATAAAAAAATACTGGTATGTTTTCTATGGTCAGGTTGTGAGTGAAGTGCAGCAGATTTTGAAATAACCCTTGTTTCGGGAAACACTTCATAGCATAGATAATGCTCTCAAGGATTTTGCGAAATATTTTCAACTTTCTCTTTACTTGCAAACAGAAATGTCTTCTAATTCTGGGTATAGAGCTACCTATGGTAATGTAAATTAAAAATTGGCAATATTATTTAGTTTTCCCAAATTGTCATTCGTCACTGCTTGTCTTGCAGCATATTTTATATTAAAATTCCTTTACCAGCCAACAGTTTAAACACTGTTTTCATGTTCCTTGGTAATTTGGAAACTTGTTCCTTAGCTGTAGTTTAGATGGCTTTGCTAGACATCCTTGTGTCCATAGTCCTTTTTGTCTGTATACTCAATGTTCTCCAATTGTAACTTATTATTTTGTGACAGTCATCTTGTAAGGTAAGCAATGTATACCAATTTAAAAAAAACAAATGGTGTATTGTGGAAATAAAGTTGCAGTTTTTCATCAATGGATTTGAACAAAGAAATACAGTATCGGCAACTGTTTGTGTAATTTTTTTAAAATTGTTAGTCACAAAGTGATGTGACAATCGTTGTCACTTCCTCATTTGGGAGGACCAGTGTTCAAAACCACACTTCCAACCTGGAATCCCCCCCCACAATTTCCAAAAATTTCCCCAGGCGATTACTGGAAAGGTTTCTTAACCTAAGCCACAACAGTTTGTTGCTTTCTGTGTTCTTGTCTGTTTTTAGTATCTGTTGAGACAATATGCGTGTTCTATTTCTGTTTGCTTATCCTATCACCAAAATTTGTAGCCTAATATTTTCTAATGGTCAACAAGCATGACATTTTTTTTACTGAATTTTAGTAACTTTTTTTAGTTAACTTGCCCCCCCCCCCTTCCCCCTTTTTTTCTTCAGCTACTTCCCACACGGAGCACTGGCTGGTAACTGGAAGGCACCACACAGTTAGAATAATTTAGCGAAGGTATTAATTGTTTACATTTGCACATTTACTAGCTCTTTCTAGTTTTCTGGCAGCATGGGCCATAAACTTGTTCGCTGCGCATACTTTCTTCTGTTTTAAATGAATGGATTAATTAAAACCAGTTGAGTATTGTTCTGTTGCGTGGCAAGGCTGGAGTATCTGTACCGCGGTAAAAACACACGGGCGCCACCTGGCCGCTGCTAAATGTTGTGGGCGAAGTGTCGAGGGAGCGCCTTTGAGGAGCCCCGCTGTGCCAACTAGAAATAGCCGCCAGCTGCCCGCGAGCAGACACCGCCCCTCGCCGAACTGCTGCACACATCACAATACTTGCACACCTCCTCGCATTGCTTCCACCCGCCGTTCTCGCGAATACGCTGCAGGGGCGGCCAACCAACGGCGTCATTTCAGGTTTTTCTTGGGGGGGGGGGGTCAAGATTTTTTTTTTCCGCGACAGTGACCTTGCTTAGTCATTTTTATAAATTAAGCATGTGTAAATTAGAAACTTTAATAACAAAACTTCAGTTTTATGTGCATAAGTTAGCATTATTTAAATAAAGTACAAAAAGTATTTTTGTATACTTATCCTAAATCCAGGGGGTTTTGCCTCCTCCCCCCTCCAAATGACGCCCCAGCGGCTTAGCTTTTCGGAGTTGTGGCCAAAAAGTTGAACCGAATTATGTCGTGGGCCACGATAAATAACTTTTAACATAGACTAGTTATGATCCCAACATTTCTTACAGTACCTATTATAACATTTTATAAACCATTTATTTCCCATGTATTCTCGATTCATTATCCTCATGAAGTGTAGACACATCTCTAGAGTACTTAGGAAAAGAATGTAGTGCAAATGATTAAGTTTTTGGAGAGCCATTCAAAATACATTGGCTCGCCAGTGTTTGGCTCGCGGGCATAGTGTTGGCCGTACCTGCTCTAGGGTTACCAGACACTGGAGAGTAGATACATTCATCTCGCAAAGGGGAATTTAACTAAACTGACAAACTATTTTCGCTAATGCGTAGATTATCGTGTGTTACTTTAGTGTGAATAACCAATTAGAATACACACTAAAGAACACTCAGGATTGTTTAACATTTGAATAGCAGGCAACGCAAGAATAGGAAACATTACAGGTTCAAAGATGGAAGTTTATTGAAACATAGCTCCCGCCCTATTAAATGGAGTGTTAACTATTGGGAATTTATAAAAACTATGCAACTTGATTACCCTCCAATGCGTTCTTTACACATTTGCGCCCTTTATACTCTTAGAAAACTCCTAAAATCTAGCCATGCCTGCAAGAGGTGCTTATTATAGGTTCACGATCAGTTAGGCACTTTTCAACTGTTGGTTACTTTTCCCCTTTGTCAATTAGAATTTTTGCTAGATTTGTTATCGTTAGTCTAGTAAAAAGGAAAATGTGTATTCTGTACTCTAAAATAAACGTCGTTAGGTATTTTTTCTTACGTTGTTAGTAAATACCTCTCCGGTAATTGGTATTTGGCGGAGTGTGCATGCCGCCGCCGGGCGAGTACGCAGATAAGACAAGTTGTCGACTTCACAGCGGGTTGCCATGGGTGGGCGTGACTTGCAGGAAGCAGGCTGCATATCTCAGCGCTATGCACTCCTGCTGATAAGGGCAAGAGGTGCCAACGTGGTTATTTTGTCACCAGTTCTAGTGATTTTAGATTGGCTGGGGACAGAATTGTAAAATTTCTGCATAGGCATAGTCTGTCTCATGAGAGAATTCCACATTTTGACAGTTCACTTCTGAGAAGTGTGTCTGTAATAAGGATTGTGGAGACGTGCTTTTCCAGGAAGTCAGGTAGGTTTAAAGCTCCAAACAATGGAACAGCCAGGTACATTTCTCAGAAGAGAAATGTCAAAATATGGAATTCTTTCATGACAGACTGTATCTAGGTTTCTGGCGACTAAAAAAAAAACAAATCAGTATTTTGGATCACTAATTGATGTTACTGTTTTTTTTATTCTATGAATGTGACCGCCAAGTCTTAACCCCTAACTACGCGCGTGGACAGTACTCGTCACTTGCTGGGCTGGAGGGTCGGAACTCTCTAGAAGTTAGTAGGTCGCGTGGAAAAAAACTACGAGCATCGTGGCCTCACTCTTGTCTTCCGCACCCGCCTGTCGCCCCTCCAGACCAGACTGGTTCTGTCACGTGACGTCTGCAACACCGCAGCCAGGCTGGTTTTACTTCCAGCCTGCCTCTGCTGCCAGCCAAGTCCTTTAACGGTTCTGAAATTGTTGGCTAGAACTTTAATAAACTGGCTGAATCTGCTCAAAATGTTACCATTGCATATTTTTAAAATAAAATTGTCAGATATATTGTGTAATATCATCTTGAATTTAAAAGCTGCAATATTGTACTGTGTTTTTACGTTAACTTTAATTTTTTGTTACTATTACATACTAAGAAATTGTTTGACAACCCACGGCCGCATTATACACGCTGCTATGTAATACATTTTCATTTATCAATATGGCGGATGGGCTTGTTCCCTACGAGGTCGCGGACAAGTCGGGTCAAAATTGATTAGAGCGCGGATCACCCCCAGCCGCTTAAAATTACTCGGCTTAATTTCTGCGGTAGCTTAGTACAATTTGTTATTAAGTACATATTATTTTGTCATTACATTACACTAATAACAAATAATTTTCACATAGCTTCTTTCACAGATGTCTGGAAAACGTTATTTAAAAATAAAGTAAAATTTAATCTGTCTGGCATATCAAATTTTTGTTATTAAAATGTTACCCAAAGATTGAAACAATAACTACCCCATTTAAATATAAAAAAAAAAATATTCTTATAACTAGATAAATCATCAAACTTAAACAGTTTATTTTGTAAAGAGTTCGTGTGATTTTTGAGACTGCTTTTGTTTCACCAACTGTGAAATTCTAGGTTTAATGCTCTTACTGAAAGATAATCTCGTGTCACTGCTCGCATCGAGACGATTCCTTTGTTTTGTTTTGATCAAAAGTAATGTAGAGAATCCTTGTTAACACAAACGTTGTCGAAAATACCATAATATACTGTAAGACAGCTAGTCGAATGTTTTAAGATATCGCCTTTTTGCACAACAACTCTTCTATGCCTGATTCAAACATGTCCCGGAAGCTACTGTCGTTTTGAAGTTCGATAACCTCTTGTTGGATTTCATCAGGAAGGTCTTTGGGCTTGACACTGAAAGGATTACGTACTAGTTTTTAAGGACTTCACCTTCAATGTAATACTGTATTCTGGAAAATAATTGGAAAATTCGACCTTGAGCATTTGCAAGTGGCACAATATTTGATGTTGTATCTCGTCTGTACCAGCCGTCTCGTAGTTATTGTTCAGTGTTTACAGAGTCGAAAATGCCGAAAAGTTTTTATCCTGGGCTTTGCCGGTCCACAGTTCAATTTTACGCAGAAACGCATGAAGTTTGCCTTCAAACACGAACATATTGGAAACACCTTGTAATGTTTCGCTCCCAGAACCTTGAAGCTGCAAATTTAGATCGTTCAAATGCCCAAAAATATCCACGAGATAGGCCAGTTGTATTTCAGATTTCGGGTCAATTAAAAGCTGCAACAAATATTATATTTTCCTCTAAATGAAAAACACTTTCATCTCTATTCGTAACTCATACAGACGTGCCAACATGTTTCCCTTGAAAAGCGCACGAACTTCCGCATGAAAAAGTAGTCTCATGCTCTGCACACAAGCCTGTGCACAGTTTTTTGAAAACACGAGTATTCAGCACATATTTTCCTTTCGCTGTTGCCTCCAACTCATGGGATATTAACTCTTCCTTAATTGTGTTATCTTCGGCTAGAGTACCAGCGACTGACAACACTGAGAAATCGGTACCTTCGTAACACTGCAGACTGAAATATGGAGAGGATTTTATGCTTAAAGTTACTTGTCTTAGATGTCACTTGACATTTCATCGTTCCGCGCCTTTGACAGTGTTTGACAACGGAATTTCTTGAACTTTTTGTAGCCTCCTCTCCTTAAACTAGACAGCTTTTATCATGCATGGCTTTACTAGTGTTTCCCCAATTGTAAGTTTTTTTTCCTTAGCTATTGAGAAACTTAGAATGAAGCTGCAAGAACTTTTTCAGACGGTTCAAATCTTGTGCCGGTTTTCCCTACTTTAATTTTCTCAAGTTTTCTAATTTCCCTGCAAAGTATTCAGGAGGATGATCGCTTAATTTACTTGGACTGTCTTTAAATTGCGTTAGTTTTGCAGGTTTTAATGCTTCATCACTAAGAACCTCTTTGTTTACTTCAATTGCGGTGAATCCGTATTTGATGTAATCGTTATATTTCCTTTTCGGTGTCATTGGAACAATACACAACACAAAAAAGAAAAAAAATTTTCACTCAACATTGGTCGGGTACCTCAACTGCATAACATGCCTAGTACATATTAAAAGGTTTTAACATTGTAATGTAATCTAGTGTAGCGTAAACTGCAGGTGTAATGGTAAATGTAGTTTTGCTGTGCTCTTGAATTTTAAAATGAACAAACAAAACAAATTCACTTGCGTAAATGCTGTTATTATCTCTATTTCTTTAAGCGCTAGGTTATCGCTATCCACGCCGAAAATGTCATGGCCGTTCGTCTGCAATGCATAGCGGAGTTTTCATTTCAACACACCAGCAGCAAACTAGATTATTGTTCCCCGTGAAATTATTTTCGCTAAAGAATCGCAGAGTAGAAAATTGAAGGTTTGGATCAAACTTGCAGTGTTTCGCAACATTAATTTATAAACAGCCCCCCCCCCCCCCCCCCACAGTATAGAAACTGCTTACAGGAGTCTGCGATAGACAATGGAGTTAACCAGTGGTAGCACTGACGAGATATTGTAGACGCAGGTAGTTAGATTGTAGTCGATTTTAAGGAAAAAAGCACGACAGTGAAACGGGAGTATTGCATTTAATATGTATGGTCTAGATTTATTTTAATCCGTGCTGTACTTTGAAAAGTCATTGATATCAGGCCTAAATGTTGTAAGCATTCTTAGTTAAAGTATGTAACTTATGTATAACAGTTTGTTTGCTTTTACAGTAACGTACTTGTGTATTGTAGATGCACCGGTATTTCAGTGTTCATTCATTTCAAATACGCAGTATAGAAGTTGAAAGTGGCACAACTAGGAGGGATTGTATGCTGATTATTTTTGGTATAAATGGAATACATTAGTACTACTACTTAATTACTTATTATATTGCTATTATATATTAATGCATTACTTGGTATGATTTCATTAAATGTTTACGTTTCTGAAGGCAAATTGTGTGTTCGTGTTGGACGATTGTCAGTACAAGTCAGTTTTTTATAAGTAAACCTGCGTTGTCATTACACCGTATGTATTTAAAATTTTATTTATCATTGTGGCGGACATTACATAATGTAAACAGTTGTGCAGCCTCGGAACTGTCAACATTTACTTAACTGAGTATACAAAAACTTGTAACGGGAGAAGTGACAATGGCCCAAGTTGTACGCCTTGTGTGTGTTGTAGGCTGGCACGTCCTAGTTTGTATATATTTACGGGTTCGCCTGCCCTACAGTTATGTTTGTTAAAGGAGTTATGAACAACGGTAGAAGTGTCGGCGCTTGTCGCCCGCAGTACCAGTTGGCTGCCGAAATCTTGCAACAGACTGTTAGGTTTGTCGTGATTACGCTAATGAAACTCCGAAAAGGGATTGCGTGACATACTATAAAGTACTAAATTTCTCCTATATAAATACTAGCAAGGTAAAGCTAAATACGTGGGTTGCATGCAAATGACGTTAATTGGTGCACGAATAGTTCACTAACAATTTGATTGCACTGCAAATATGAACTGTGAATTTTTTTCAGCTATTGACGGTCAGCTCTGGCGTGTATGCATTTGCCTGCGTAGACTTCATGTACGCTGCAGGGAGACCGTATCAATCACGTCCTAACTTAAGACTTTACTACGGCTAGCATGTGTGTCGCATGCTATTGGGCTTCGTTGTCATTTGTATATTTACTGGCGAAAAAACACATAGGGGAATAGTATGAGGGGATGTTATAATAGGGTCCTTTTGGGTTAATTAAATTTTTATTTACTATTTACTGATTTTAGTTCAGCATGTGAAAAGTTTAGCAAAATTTTAAAATAGAAAATATATTGCAGTGTCCATGCCGAACGGACAAGCAATACAGCGAATAGTATAATCATATGTAAATACATTGTTCACTTATCGAACAGACGAAGACGGTTACTAAAACATGTTAAAATATGAACGTCTTTATTAGCTAGCCTGAAAGTGCTTTGATGAATGCCATTATGGGCTGTTTACTTGTAATGTGGGCACTCCCAAACTCTTACAGTAATAAGTTAGATCTATTTATTGAGGCTATAGAAGTAAGATTTTCAGAAATGTGAAATGGGTTTTTAGTTACCTAGAAGTTTTTGTATTTAAAATAGTGAAGATAGAGGTCTAATGACTCGTACAAGATTGTAAGCAGTGTTCAGTTTATAGTATGCTCGGTGACGTCATAACAAATTACGCCACTAGTCTAGGTTAGCAATGCATTTACCTTCTTGTAGAAGATATGCCGCTGTGTACTGGACTACGCTTCAATGTGGGAAGAACACTGGCTCGGTGGTAAGACAGTAAATTAAGGTAATTGTCTTAGGGACTGGGAAATTTAGCGAATTAATTGACCTGTAGGATAGAATAAACTATGCATACTCAAGCCCTGACTATTTGTCCATTAGCTGCTACTCAGTGGAACAGACGATGAACGAATCGACGGGGTTTGAGTATGCATAGTGCACGGTCGTAGAACAGGTCTGGACACTCGCCTATCTAACAATGTATTTTGCTTGACACCCTTGTTTGGCTGTACTTCGTCAAGTTACCGAGAATGTAGTACTTTTTGGCACTGTTTTCCGTGCGGTCGGACTCAAACGCTGTCCACTTTTTTCCATTGTTAAATTTATAAAGTAAATAAAGATTGCTGGAGCCTTTTCTTAAATTTGTGAGCGAAGAAAGTATTTCATAAATTGATAAAAAAATACGTTTTGATAAATTGTTTTTCTTAGCGGAAAGGAAGTGGGCGGAGTTTAGTCCGACCGCCGTAACATCAGCGCCAATTAAAAACACAATATTCTCGGTAACTTGGTGAACTACAGCCAAACAACAAGGGGGTGAAATATCCAGGCGAGTGTCCAGACCTGTTCTTCTACGGCCGTGGCATAGTAAAATAGATTCTAGCCTGCAGGTAATTTAATTCGCAAAATTTTCCAGTCCCTAACAATTACCGACACTCCTTTGTCTTGTGGAAGAGTAGAAGATTAGTTTCGGTGCGCGGACCAGATGTTATATAGCTTTGTATAAATTATAAAACTCATTGGATGAGTATAATATACAGAGTGAGTAATCAGCTCTGCGACAAACTGTGACAGGATGTTCCTTGCAAAATAACAGTTAGAAAATGTCTGGCAACGAATGCCTGGAAACCACTCCTAAGGGCAGGAAACCCCTGTGAAGATGGGGTTGCAAGTATGGTTTTTATTGAATTTGACGGGAACCATTTTATATCAAGGGATGAAAATTTGTAGGTATGCCAAACAATTCAGTGGCTGTGGCATGCCATTACCCCTGTTGATCTACCGCATACCCTACATAGTCAAATGGGGGTTACCACCCCTTGGAATGGTGAAAAGTGTCTTCGGACGGCGTTACATAAATTATGACCACGGATTATGAATAACCTTTCAAGGACGTACAAAAAAGGTCCT
>PNEQ01003440.1:7282-45318 GCA_003012365.1 Medauroidea extradentata
ATATTTACTGGTTTTCAAGTTTTGTATGAAGTAAAAATATGCAAATTTTGACTTTGAAGTGACATTACGGGAAAACTAGATGAGCTAATTTTTTTCCGTTAGATGTTAATGTTCTCTGAAGTAATGTCTACAAAACTAACACTATTTTATACAAATATAAAATTATGAATTTTTCCCCACTTGAACGCCCTTAAGGCATTGTAAAGAGTGGGTATAATCGTCCGCCATTTTGGGTCTTTCGGAGCTGGCGCAAGCTAATCCATGCGCGCGCGCCACAAAAACCTGTCTACCTAAACTCTTCATAAATCTGAAACTATTCAGCCAAATGTATTCAAAATTTTTGTATTGCATTTATGAACTATGCTGCCAATGAGAATGTCCATTAACTTAATTTTCTGCAACTATCATATTATTAAAAAAAAATTTTTAACAATGCCATGTTGACATTTGACAGTAAAGTGCAGAGTAAATTATAGTAAGCGAGAAACTTTTTTGTTATACAAGATAGATGGGGGGTATCAGCGAAGAAAACAAAAAGGATAGTATAAATTACATTTCTGTGCCCCTCATGACGATTTCCGCGAATCGCTGTTGTTTTGGCGGCAGGTAGAAGACAGAATATTTCGTGCGCGAGGCATGGTCTCGCTCAGCGACGTGAACACAACTTCACTCTTAGTTTATATACACAATATTTACTATGTAAATGTTAGTTATATATATGTGTGTGTGTGTGTTACTAAGTTTCTAGTTTGTAATGTTACTTTATACTATGTACTTAATTAGATAACATAGAACATAATTGTAAAAATAAGTAGCCAACGTATAGTAATAAACCGCAAGACACCGGAACAAAGACTAAATCCAACATATGTACACATGTATTTTTACATTAGTTTAGTTCACAAAGACAAATTCGACAAATTACATTTTAAAAACTGTTATTCATTTACATACTTCTATTTAACTAATGCTGTGTACCGAACATTTTACTTTTTTTTTTTTTTTTTTTTTTTTTGCCGTTTAAATTGATTACCCGCGATGTAAGCTAAAGTTACACATTTTGTAATATCACAAAAACGAATATTGAATATATTTGAAATTATGGTTTACAGCATTTTTTTTATTCTTCCCAGATGCCGTGTAGAAAATTGCGTAGCTATTTTATTATATGCATTAATCTATGACCTAAAATAGAGCATCAACCCAAAGCACTTTTTTGTGTGTAACAGTGGAGGAGATACTAAAATTAATTTAATTATAAAATATGTACACATTTTACAACAAGCAGTTATTTTGCGTACAGTTTAATACAGTTTCATCACTTAAAAATATCGTTAATGCAAATTAGAATTATGACTTTTTTTTTTCAGAACATCTTACATCTTTTATTTACATTTTCGTTTATGTCCACTACAGCATAGAACCTCAATTATATCCCAAATGAATATATAACGTACAAAAATTCAACCGACACCTAGATTTGAACTCATAACCCTTACAGTACCAGGCTCGTTCCTGAAATAGCTATCTGTGATCTGCCGTAACCGTCACATGAATTTTTATGACAATAAACAGCAATCATATAATGAACTACGCTTATCTGTTTATCGTAGTATAAGTACAAAGTATATGTTTTAAGTGGTCAAGGAATAAATGTGTTTCAAACAATATTGTTTCATGGACATACCCTTATTCTAAAACACGTATTTTGGTCACTTATTGTTAAGGAAAGGAATAATTCGCGAGTTCAATGACCGTCGTGTTGTAATCCATTATACTATGCATATTCAAGCCCCGTCTGTTAGTTCATTGTCTGTTGTTCCTGTGAGTAGCAGCTAGTGGACGTATGGCCGGGGCTTGTGTATAAATAGATCAATGGATTCCTACAACCATGTCGTTGAAAACGCGAAGTATTCCTTTCCCTACTTATTGTTATAAACTTTTTACATTATATTTATATAAATATCTTTACGAACGTTAATTATTATTTTTAATTATTGCCTCTGAAGCGCCAGTTCATAGTAAAACGCGTAAACAATATAAATATATGCCACTAATTTCTGGGAGAAGATACGTTGTTCCGAATTATCGCAATGAATGAGGAACCTCTGCAGGCATGTTGTGGTTCTGGCGTTGTGTGGTGTACAAGGAAACATTTTATTTAGCGTTTAAGTTCGTGTTACAATTTTCATCTCATTCTTAAGGGAACGAAAATTACTTAGTGTTAACAAGATCTTTATATTTACGTGGTTTATATTAACCAGGTTCACTGTAGTTTTTAAGGCCATGATCTGTCATTTATTTCAAACAATTGCAAAATAACTCAAATATTTTTTAACCAAATGCTTTGAAAAAAATTTGAGACTACGTACAGTCATACGATATACAATTATGTCAGAGCGTTTTTTTTTTTTTTTTAATAATGTACCTTTTATAGCAACAAATTATTTTGCTTCATTTTGGCTTATTTTGACAACGAAGTATGTAATATTTCAGAGGCAAAAATATAAAAATACGTTTAGTGTAGTGGAACAGAAAAATTCAGATATAAATGGTGATATATGTGTTAAAACTGTAAGAATGAATTTTTGATGTATGTATTAATTTGCGTTTAAAAACATATTTTCGAAACCACTGCAAAACTAAAGAGCAAGGCCTTAATAGGCTTTTGATGTAACAAATTTCTAACAAGTATCTCATTGATAACGGAAATTCTTACTTTATGAATATCCATCGTGATAATATAGATATAGAATAGACATTACAATTCCCGCATTGACTATATTGGGTGATAACTGTGTTATTTACAGACATACAGTAACAAGGAAAGAACTTCTAAATACAAATTTATATCCAACATGTTTACAGAGAGTATTTAAGTATAGATGTAAGATACCGTGTGTTACATTTACGAGGTACGCTATAGTAAAATAGCGGCACTTCTCCATACTGTTTTCCACAAATTTACGGAAATGTAATGTTTGTTAGCTTGGCTTAATGGGCATAAAAGTAAGCATGCTATGTTTAAGATATTTAACTCATATACTATAACAAACATGTTCGGTCGTATTGTAAGAAAAATTAGCACTTGCACAAGTGTGTGAAGAAAGATTTGTATTTATTACCCTGACGCTATAAATCAGCGTAGCTATATACTGTCTGCACAGAGTGAGTGAAGGGCAGCTACAGTACAAAAAAAAATAACTTTATTCACACCGCTACATGATAGGCAGTGTGTCGTAATTTTTAGTGTAGATTGACTTAAAACAAAACTTAAATTCATATTAGTAAATAAACTTTTTGAAACCTCAATGAAATCAGTTTAAAAACAAATTCATTATTAGCAACTATTTACGTTTACAACTTCAGGACACACTACGTATAAATCTTCAAACTAACGTTTTAGCAACAGAGTAGAGATGCGTCGATCTGTCCGATTGGTAATCATGTATTTTGCATTAGTAACGCAAAATACAAACGTGTTTGCTATTACATACCAATAATTTGTAATAAGGCCAATTTTCTTGAATCACTTTCTTTAAAAATTACATTTTTTTTATTTGTAACAAACTGAAAATATTTAGAATGTTAAATAAATTGAATGTATGCTGTACTTTTAATGTGATAACTGCATCTTTTACTGCTGAAGCCTCGATAATATTAGTATGAATACTTACATAACAAGTAGCACAAAGTTAAAAGTATTATATTTGCGTTTCAATGAGTTACTTTTAAAAACCTAGTATAGACATAAGATGAATGAGCTTTTATGTATTTATTATTAATTGTTGAAAATGTGCCTTTAAGTAAAATATATATATATTTCCAGTTGTATGTAGGTCTAAGCCTATTTTGTGGGAGAATCAACAATCTTAAAAGACTTTTAATAAATTGTAGATTTCAAAAACTATCTGTAGTGAAATTAAGGACGTTGCATTAATTTTCTGTTCAATATTTTATTTTGTAAATTTATTTATATTCGATAATGTATACTTTTGTACACAACCCTAAAATCAGTTATCGAAAGTTGAAAACGTTATAATAAATACAAAATGTAGAGTTAAAATTAATGTATTTACTATGAAGACAATCCAAGGTATAATTCGTAGTCAGATCGTTGAGCTAGACGGCGCGGCGCCGTGCGCCAGAGATATTCTGTCTTCAACCTGCCGCCAAAACAACAGCGACTCGCGAAACTCGCCAAGAGGGGCATAAATAATAATTTTATACTATCCTTTATGTTTCTTCCACTGACACCCCCCATCTATCTCGTAAAACCAAAAAGTTTCTCGCTTACTATATTTTACCCTGCATTTCCCGGTCAAAAATGTTCATGCCATCGTTAAACTTTTTTTTACATAGTAAATAACAGTCATAAAGAAAATTAATGGATAGCGTCATTGGCAGGATAGTTCATTAATACTCTGTAATTTTTTAAAAGTCAATTGACCGAATAGTTTTCGATTGGTGATGAGTTAGGTTTCTGCGATTTTTCGGGCGCGCGAGCATGACTTGGGTTGCGGTAGCTGCGAAGGACCCAAAATGGCGGACGATTATACCTAGTCTTTATAGAGCCCTATACAAGGGGAGACAAAAGCCCGACAAACGCCTAAATACTCTTAGGTCGTGTTTCAATTCGCCCAGAGAGTACTCTCTCGTGCTCTCGCTCTCGCAAATACGTAGCAACCATAGAGGAAGTAAAGTATTCAAGAGTGGACACGGCCATGTTAACCAACGAGCCACTAAAAAAGGGGCATCATTCACCGGCAACTTCGGAAACAAAAACTTTTAGTTTACAGGTTGGCAACAAAAATACGTTATCTAACCTCTTGTTCAAATTTTTGGTGAAAGTATAACATTTGTACGCCCGTTCTGCGCGTGAATGAACAGAATGACAATTAATTGTAGAACAGGGGTACCTCTTGATCATCACCATTATTATAAAATTCAATTAGAATTATTCCACAAACACAAAAACAATTTACGATTCGTAGCCATCACGAGCTGTCCGAGCAGTCACGAGGTCGCGAGTCTCATGGTAGACAACTTAACCGAAAAGTTATTGTAATTGAAAATGTCTATTACTATAAATTAATAAAAATCTAATATATACGCAATAAATGCTTGACACTGTAGTAGCATAAACCACCAAACATTGTCTTTATATTACACACAATGTTTACTTTGTAATGTTGTCGGTGCGTGATGCCCTTCAAATTAGTGGCCCTAGCCGCCCTATTGTGTCCACCCCCTGGTAGCAACTGCACTCTGCGGAGGATCTGGCGCGTCAGACGTGCTGTAGTGTGGTACGGAACGTATTTTTCCTTTTATCGCTAAACGAAATATTTCCAATGCGTTTCTCTACGAAACGAAAACGTAAGTTACTTTAAATTGTGTCCCAAACAAAGTGCATATCATATTCTGCAAACAAATCTGGTCAACCGAAGGAACACCAAGAACTCAAAATACATAACTGTAGTCAATTAAATGCAAACTGTAAATATAATGTCATAGAACGAGTACAGGAAACAAAGTATTTGGGTGTTATGTTAGATTGTAATTTAAAATGGGACAGGCATGTTTCTTACTTAACTAAAAAAATTCGTAAAACAATATATAAATTTGTGGAACTTAGATCTGTTTTATCAATTGAATATATAATAATTGTTTACGTAGCCATTATTCAGTCTGTTCTAATGTACGGTATAATAGCATGGGGATGTATGAGCAAAACGGCAATCAAGCCACTAATTGTAATACAAAAAGTTATTTTACGAACTGTGTTTAGAAAGACTTTTAACCATCCATCAAAAGAACTTTTCAGTCGTTTGAGAGTATTCAATATCAGAATATTGTATATTAGAACCATATTAGTCAATTTCTTTAATAAAAAGTTACCAGTACAGTATTTATCTCATATATATCCTACTCGATATAATTTAAACCAAAATTTACCAATTCCCCTAGTTCACAAAACAATTTCACAAAGATCATCCACATTCTTGCTTTCAAAAATTGTAGTAATTCTTCCTGAAAATTTAAAAAATAATAATATAAATAAGAAAATATATATTTATCGATGGTTAAATAAGTTAACTGATGATGAGTTGTCTTTAATCTTTAAGTAGTAGTTTTATTTTAGTTAATTATTTTCACGTTCTTTTTATTTCAAGTTGTTAAATACAATCTATATCCATCAAAAAAATTTTTTTTTTGTATTTCATGTAGCATTCAATTTTTGTTCTCAAATTAATTTATACCAGATGACAAGTTTTATTACATAATTAACCGCAGCTATAGAAAATAATTTGTCTAGTAGCACTCACACACAAGCTTTGCTTATGTGAGTGTGATGTCTTCCAATATATAAAAACTATTTATGTAAAGGGCTGTAATCAATGTATGGAAATAAAAAAAAATATTATTAAAAAATTGTTTTATAAATACCGTCCGCTAATTAAAACATACCAAGCTCCTCAAAAGTACTTTTAAAAAAGTGACTTCTTCACGTTTGCTGTAGCTGAGAAAATATCGACCATAATCGTAAAAGAAAATCACGGAAACCTGCATTGGACTTGACCACATACTTTCCACTAATAAAAGAAAAGAGGCATCGCTCGAAGTCCCGTTCAGAAACGTTGTCTACAAAAACAGTGCACGCTAATTTAGTCCTTTGCGCCTAGAGGCGACGAAATGTTTGACGGACGTAATTCGACTTACCGCCTTCCCCGTTTCCGTGCCTCAAACGGGAGAAGGAAAAAAAAACTTAAATACCACTAACATTTGAGAGGCTGTGTCACTTCTTTAGTTGAAGTGATTCATTTTATTTGAATAAATGAATGGTGCGACGATTTATTGGCAATGTCTCATAATAGAAACGTTACATTTTGCGATTAGGTACGTATTATGGGATTAAATTTGTACGATGTTTATTACTTGGTGAGAGGTAATTATGACATTACATTTCGAATTAACTTACTTATTTCATAACTACGCTTTAATACACTGAATACAATGTGCGTTGTGAAAAGTAATGTAAGTAGTTGTGACCCTACTAAAATACTTTCAAATCAATTTTGCCGAATTTGGAATCAGGGGGAAAAAAATGCTGCGTACTTAGTGACTCAGGTTCTTAAATAATTTTTGGAGTGGAGACTCTTCTCCCCCCTCCCCCCGGGTCCCCCCGCCAGCAGACATAGTCAGTCACTGAACTCGATGGCGTGACCCCGGGGGGCATCGTGTAGTCGGTTTCCCGTGGCCGTGCTGTCGGTGCGGCGGCCAATTACGGCTGCACAATGGCAGGATGTGCGACACGCTCCCTCGACGATCCTTCCCTTCTTCCCCTCCCCCAGGCCAGTTGATCACACTTGGTCAGGGCTTGTTTGCAACCAGCGGTGTCGTCGTCCTACCTACTATCTGGCTGGTCTGTAAGCTGGTTGGAGGCGGACTCGGCTGTAGGTGCCCCACTCTTCAGTTCAACCTTCTATACACTGTTCAGGGTAAACTGAGCGCTGCTTATGTATTTCCTTTCAGCCAGTTTTCAATCACCTTTGCTGTTTTTAACACGAAAACTTCCCTGAAACCAAAAAACAATGTAAACGTTTCACCGCTCTCAAAGCTTAACATGTAAAAAAAATAGCACTGAAAATATTAAATTTACTACTGTACAATTATTCAAAATAAATCAAAAAGTGATGAATTTATTGTAAGTAATTCCTTGGTACTAAAAGCGCCCGCCTACTGGCCGTGTGTTTGTGTGAGTGAGGCACGGCGACAAGGGCGATGTTGACCGGCTCATCTGGTGCGGTATCGCCTCTACCGCAATACAATGAAACAACGTGCAGTGGTATCGTAGATCACTCGCCTGACTGACTCTTTCAGTGGCGACCTCATCTTTCTATTGGTGAAAAGTTTTACACAAAGTCCATTGCATGTTTCTAGAGTAGTTTCACATGAACCCCTTGAGTAGTTTTCCCGATGTAACAAATCGAAAAAGCTGGTTTTAGCCATTATGAGGGACTCTCGAATTATTTTTCTAATTGACTTGATTTTTTTAACCTACCACTCCGTCAGCGTTTGGAGTGTTTTTTCTTATCGTACATTGGCACGACGGGTACATGTGGAGTAATCTCGTAAAAATATGTATCTACTAACAAACTGCAAGGCTTTTTAAATGCGGGGTAGGCAACGCTCTTCAGGGCTTGTTCCCGAGTTTTTTTCAGACTGGTGCCAATAACTCAAATATTTTTTAACCAAAAGTTTTGAAAAAAATGTGCAATCACACGATGCACAATACCGTGGACGCGTTTTTTAAAATAATGTACCATTCGCCAGCAAAAAAATAGTTTCCTTCATTTTTTCTTATTTTCACTATGAAAAACGTGGTACTTTGGGTAATGAAATCTAAAAAAAACCGTTCAGAAAAATTCTACAAAAAAATTTAGCTACAAATTATAACATATAAGTGTCAAAACTGTGCAGCGAAATATTGATATGGGTATTAGGTAGCAATAAAAAAAATATTTTCGAAATCACTACAAAACTCCGTAACAAGGCCTTAAAGTTAAATTTTCAGTGCCATTTCTCCACATGTGCATTTATAAAACATAGAACTTAACCATGTGGTGCCTATATTCTTGGACGCCACCTGCTCCAGAGTTCTGTGACTATATAAACGCATAGGAAGCAAGCCACGCGAATCCTGAGCTAAATCGGAGACGGAAATGTAAGTGGCAAAATGTCACTTCATGAAGATAGTCTCCTCTTGCGCAACGTCCAGGTATTATTTTGTGTATGTTACGTAAAGTAAACGTAGAATCATATTTGGACTGCTAGGGATTTCAACCTGTCTGTGCCCATCCATATTTTGACAGTTCACTTCTGAGAAGTGTGTCTGTACACAGGACTGCGGAGACCGTGAATTTCCAGGAAGCCAGGTGGGTTTAAAGCACCAAACGATGGAACTGTCGGATACATTTCTAAGAAGATAAGTGTCAAAATACGGAAGAGTTACATGACACAGACTATAATATTGCATGTGTCAATAGCCAAAGGATTGAACTACAGAGGTCATGATGTATTTTTCTCCTTTGCCTTCAGGATACTGAGTGTCAGTGCCCTAGAAATGACATTTTCACTATTCTCTCTCCCTCCCTCTCTCTCTCTCTCTCTCTCTCTCTCTCACACACACACACACACACACACACACACGCACTCATTACATACATACAATAGGACTAAAGTAAAAAAATGGTGTTTACAGGTATTAGTCTTTTACCTTTCCTGGAAAGAAACTATGTTCCCTATGTGTCCCAGAACAGTTACTTACGGACATATGTGCCGGTCTTCGTAGCGTAGTCGGTTAGGTTCCGGTTTTATGTTTGAAAGGTCCTGGGTTCGAATCCCGGGTTGTGGATGGATGTTGTGTTGTCCCTTCGCCTCACTTCTCGTGGTTAAGGTGGCCTTTTGCCCTGGGCGCCGAGCGGTGTTCAGAGCTTTGACCGTTACCAGATTATTCGAGAACTACTCATCGCGCATGAGTGAAGTCTGCTTAGGAATGGGATTTTAAAGAACGTTACACGTGTGCATACCCATTTCAAGTGCATCACTTGTCATTAAAGAGCATTTTCTAGCAGCCGAAAATGGCGAAAATGGATTAATTGTGGTTCTTTTGTGGGTACGTAGAATTTGCTGTAGAAATTTTAAAAGGCATAGACGTATACAGTACAATTTGCCTGTAATAACACATCATAAATTATAGGTCTCCCCTGAAAGTCTCATACCGGCGCGTTGTCGGCGAGAAGACTACACGACAGTGTTGTGCGACTTGTGTCTAGAGGCTAGTGTGAGGTGCGATGTGCGTGCTGTCTCGTCCTTGCCGATTCAGCATTTCTAGACTTGTAACGCATAAAGCATGTTCAACCAGATGTCCACCTTGAAGGGACCTAAAACCCTCTCACCTCACCTCCTACAGACATATGCGCAAACATGGCAATAAAGAAAACTCGTCTTGAGGGGGAGTGTTACACAATTTTATTGTATTTTCAGTTTTTGAGCCATAAATAACATTTATTCAAATTGTATTATCAAAATTTTCTCTTCGACAGAGTGTATAATATATTCTTGGTAAACTGCTTGACATAAATAATATTGGAATCTTTCATTAATTTTCATGCCGAATCATTGCAAGATAATTATATGTCAACTTTCAAGATGATTCTGCATGACAAATTAATTAAATATTCCAATATTATTTATGTCAAGCAGTTTACCAAGAATATATTCTATGCTTTGTCGAAGAGAAAATTTTGATAATACAATAAAATGGTCTAACACTCCCCCTTAAGGCATAAATGTTGTGGCATGAGTGTGTGTTAATGTTGCAGAGAACAGAACGCTAGAGCTGCACTCGCCTGACGGCGTGCACAACTGCATCCTGAGAGCAACGGACCAGAACGAGGCGATAGCCTGGTTCAACACACTTCACTCTGCGCTCAATGTGCTCGCTCTGCAGGCTCTACACGAGGCTAACAGGGTGCTGGGCCCCGTCATGGGCGAGCTGCAACATATCGGCTGGCTGGCCAAGAGGCCCACTGAGGTCAGCATAACAGCCATGATAGCTTGTTTTTCACATTCGTGCAAGTAAACTGAAACCTTTTGTAACACAGTTATTTGCAAAAATACATTTTTACACTAAGAACAGTCATACTACACGCAATTCTGTGAAGGTGTTTTACAAAGTAATGCAAAGTTCTTTAGCAAAAAATAATTTTGCCTAATTTTGACATATTTTCATAACAGAATTGGTCGTATCTTTGTTTTCAAAAATCTTAAAATTACTACCAAAAAAATAGTTGGGTACACATTAGTATATATTTGTTACAAAACAATGTACTGTAGGGATTCTTTGGCATAAAAATTACGTTGCTTTGATTTTTTTTTTCTTTTTTTTTTCAAGTTACTTGTGGCGAGACCACTCCTTCTTGCCCCTCTAGACAACCCTCGCTAACCCCTTCCTGAAATTTCCTAGTCCTTCCCTCCCTCCCAGTCACCGAATCATCTTGTGAAAACATTTATTCCACTCCCTCACCCACCTTACAAGCATTGACTGCCTACTATGTTCCAGTCTCCCTTTAAAACTTCTCACTGTTTCCTTCTCTGTTGAGAAACTGATCTGTATATGAACAATGTTCTACATCTTCGGCAAAATTTGACAGTTGTGGGGGTGCCTACTTTTTATGTTTTGTATAGGTTCCATGTTATGTTCTTGTGTTTAAAATAATGATCTCTGGATGACATTTTAAAACGTGTGATTTATTTTTGAGTGTGTAGTTTGTTAGATGGAATTGTGTTGGCTTTATGTTATTCCATGCCAGATCAAAAATATATTATGCAGCAATATGTAAAACAAAACTATTGCGTACAGTTAGTTGAAAATAAAGTGCAAAGAGTATGCAATAAAGTTGATACTCAAAATGTGTGAAGAAAATAAAGTAGCACTGAGAAGTAGGCAAACAATAACCTTGATGTGTATATGTTGTCAAATGTACACTAAATAAATAGGTTTGTGAACATCCACTGTTGTTTAAGTTTTATCAGTAAAAAAAAAAACTTAGATTTTGTCATGCAAGACATTGTTTTTTGCCACCAAAACGTATACAATGGCGTATGCCCACAAACCCAATAGCTCTCATAGGCCTGTTACATAAAATTGTTTCGGAGGTCATGCTCAATGACTCAAAAACTGTCTGGTAGGTATCAAAATTTTTTTGTTGTTCTTTGAAATGAAGAGAAAAAAATTTCTTACATTTTAATTTTTTTTTGTACCAACAGCCCATTTAAAATTTACACAATTTACTTAATTGTGATGTGGGCAACGGTCATAAGTGATGTTCCTGTCGGTAAATTCAAAAGTAAGGAAATCAGTGCCGTTGAGAAGTATTTTGTAAATAGGAACTATTTTTAAATGGCTGTAGAGTAAAGATTGGTATGAATACAGGAGAAATGATGAAGTCATTTATATTGAAAAGTAAGATGACACTTGGTGAACAGCAACCAAGAAAGTCCAGTTATTTAAATTACGGTACTTCTACAAAAATAATATTCAAATATTAAAATGTCCATAACAGTGGTGCTTTAGAAGCAGAAAAGCTGATCTGTGAAGTATTAGAAACATGATAACTTTAACAACATAAATGTTTCGTTTTGCAGTTTGTTACTAAGAAAATAAAATTCTTAAATACGTAGCGCAGTACGTCTATATATTTGTAATACAAGTTGTATTCGGGTAGAATGTTTAAAGGCTGTGATATTCCGTATGGAAATGTAAATTAAATTCAACCATTTTGAGGGTATTATCTCTTGTTACCATTCTCTGTAATGCCCCTAGTCTTAAGAGCTTAACTGTGTAGCAGTTAATTATTTGGCAGAGGAACTTAATTGACCAGTTTATCCGATTTCCCCTCTCTAATAGAATCTAATTGCAATCGGAACTTTATTTGAATCATTCTGAAAAATCCAGATAACTGGATCATTAAATTAACTAAGCATGAAATTAATTTTTCTATATTAAAAGTGGTCAGTAATTATGCAATGAAAGTTATTCATTTGTAATTTCTATGAATACACTAATATTCTTCTATGAATTTATTTGTGTATTGAGTATGATGTGCTCTTATGGAGGAGGGGTGGGGGAGAAGTATTACAGTACTTACAAGGACACTGCAGATATGTGAGTGTACGTAGGTCAAATTCACGACCTGAGATATAGATCAATTTTTGAACCTGTAAATAATAAAATCTATGTAATGGTTATCTTTTCCAAAAATGGTGTAAAATGTAGTAATTGTTTGTACTTTTCTAACCATATGCTTCTTATCACAACATGAAGGCGTAATTCCATTTTATTTGATAAAAATTTTTCTTGGATCATTATTTCTTACTGAGAAAACTAGTATTCTGGGTTTAGTAACATAGAAACATCAAATTAAATTAGGTAAAGATCAGTCATGTATAAGTTTTTCTCAACTGTATATTTGTTTCATATCAAAAGTGCAACAGTCTACTGTCATAAATACTTGCTGAATTTCTTAAGTCAGATGATCAGTTATGCACAGCATTTAACACTTTCAAAAATAAATAAAATTTGATTACAGAGAGAGAAAATATGACATTTCTTGAGAATAATGTCCTATTATCCACATTTCTATGTATCACTGTTGTGTTCTTCAAATTCAGTTACACCATTAACCCCTTCAACGTCATCAGTAACGTGTTTGTCTTTAATAAGAGATAGATAAATGTATTTGGCACCACTGGAAATTAAATGCAGCATAGATTTCATATCATCAAGCTTCGGTCTAGAGATGGCTTTCCCGTGAGGTCACAGAGGTACACAGAGATCATGATACTATGGTGTTGATGGTCTTCTCCATTGTTTCTTCTTGATGACTTCAGTACATAGGTCTGGTCATTATGATTGATTTTTATGTACAGCTTGAATGGATCATCTTTCTTTAACATTACTTTGCGAATATCCATCTAATTAATTTTATACTTTATGGGGTCAACCTTTATATTAAGGTTATGATAGGTAGTTTTATTCAAATTAGTGCAAAAAAATCAAACTTTTTTTTTTATAATAGACTGTTGTAAAATATTCAAGACGAGCGGTCATGCACCTTTCTGTTTATGCATTTTGGAAAATAATGTACAGTTAGTTTGCAAAACAATTATTTTGCTTGATTTATGCTTATTTTCGTAACAAAATTGGCGATACTTCGGGTGTAAAAATCTGGGAAACCATCAGTTTTATTGCTATTAAAAAATAAGGTTCAAATTGGGATATATTTGTGACAAAGCAGTGCAGGAATTCATCGCTATGAAAATTATGTTGCTTTAAAAAATACATTTTCAAAATCGCTGTAACACTGCTGGGCATAACCTTAATGATGTCTTCTGTTTCGGCATATAAAAAAAATTTTTGCCTCCATTAATTCTACTGCAAAAGGGTTTTTTCGTACATGTTCTCATAACATGTATAAAATCTTCTGCCCAGTAGATATGTTGATGCATTTTTAGAGCCTGTTCAACATTACTAAACACAGCATTGTTTGGTAGAAATGTGTGCCCTGGAATGAGGAACCTTATAGACAGTGTTGTAAGAGAAGGTGATATTTCAAAATAGCCTTCAGCATCAAAGTTATTTTGATCTTCTGGTTTTTGCCACCACACGAATCTGCCCTCAAAACTAGCTCAGTAATGCCTTCCCTTACATTGTTCTCAATGTAAGTCTTCAGATATTAACCTACTTTTTTGGACACCTCGCCCTGCTGTGCCTGTGACCCATACATAGATAAAGCCTTTTCTAGTTTTTCAACAGTGAAGGCCACAGTTATAAAATATATATACTGTATATATGTGTGTGTATCCTCTGCAATGGCAATGTTTTCTGAAGATTGAAAGAGATCATTTCAAAATTTTCAACTTCCTTTCTGCTTTCATGTATTGCTTCATTTTAGTTTGAGCATCACTTGCTACTTGTAAGTGATTTTGATCCTCAATACATAATGCTTCTTTCTGTGTTTGTGTTGAGCGAATTGCAACTATTACATCTAATCTTTTTCAGAACTTTTCTTTAAATGTTGAAGAACTGGTAGAAAAATCTTTATATTTTGACAAGGTCGTTCACTTCCAATTTTTAATTACCATACATAACTCCGAGAGTGACATGCTTTAAAAAAATTCCTGTTTTTTACATTTTGACAATTCCTAGTGAGATTTGTACCTATGAGATTATATTCATTTGGTTTACCAGCTATTGAACCCACAGAATTTGTGCACACTTGATAGCTTCAAGGTTGAACTGTGTGTGCCATCTTAAATTAATTTATTTCTTGCTTTTACTTTTTGCAGATTCATTTTGAAAAAATGTATCAATAAATTTCTGATGTCAAGCATGTTCTGTAAAACTGACAAGTTACATTTTATTGTTGGGGATACAAATTGTTGTAAATACGATAAAATAAAAATCCTATTCAGATTCCACCTTTGGTTTCAGCCTTTCACTTGGATCCCTATTGCAAAGTCAAAGTTACTTGAATGAGTATAGCTAAACAAGTGTTTATTATTTGAATTACTATTGCTAATCAAATTGTGCTTGGATCACTATTGCTTAAATTTAAATGTGAGATAGGAAGATGCCACTTGAAATGTCAATAGCTAGCAGCAATTGGAAACTGTGCTTTGGATAATTTTTGCTAAACTAAAACAGTCCTTCCTGTATGCAATGAAGGTGTAATCTCAATATTTATGTTTTTGACACTTGGTATCACTATTGCTAATCACCATTCAGTTAATATTCTAAGGTCTGAAAAGATTTGTAGAGAGGGTAACTGCAATAACTTAGTTTTTGTGTTATTTTTCGATTATTAGGTTTTCCATTTCTGTCTTTTTCTGTGTCTATCTTGTCCCTATCTCATTCCTTTTGTCTTTTTTTCCCTACATTTTCCCCATCCTTTCTCCTTTTCTCTTTCTATCATTAGCTTTTTCTCTTCCTCTCACATACACACTTGTGCACACTCATGCTCACATGTTTAATAAGTACTTGTATAGGTGCTGTGTAATATTATATAAGACTTAATTTTGGTTAGTTAAAATTATAATCTGAGTGTTACACCATTGAGGTAGAAGAACATATCTTGATATACTGTTATATTTTGTTGTTGTGGCAGCTCCAGAATGGCAGAGTGAGCTCAGAGAGCAGTGACGACCAGGAGCGATGGCAGTCTGTGTTCGCTGCTGTAACGGAGCAAGAGCTGAGACTTTACGAGTCTGCGCCATGGAGTCCTGAGGCGTGGAGCTCACCACTCCACATTTGTCCGCTGTTGTCAACTAGGTAACACTGCGTACTCATTTTATTTCATTTCAAGTTATGCTTAAATTTACTGGTAATCCTTAAAAAGTAATTAAATGAATATGTAGGAGATGTCACAAGTTGAAGCAGGGTAGATCCATGTTTATGTAAAAGTAGATATAACAACACTCCAAGCCAAAAAGGATGAGATGGGTGAGGAGCGAGGGATTTCTCTCCCAGAAAAATTTTGATTTTTTGTTGCAAAATGGAGTATGTATTTAGTTTTGTAACCAAATAAAAATTTATTGTACCACTTTAAAAATTTTTAATATTTTAAGGATTAACTACGCTTTAAAAGATTGAGGGTGGGGTGCGGGCCCCCTGGGACCTTTACCACCTGGATCCTCACTTGAAACTCTTAGAGGAAGGGTAAGAGTCATCACCTCTTCATCAGATGGAATGTAATGTTAAACAAATTAATTAATTAATTGGTGGGAAGGAGTACACTGAGAAGACTTATTGCTAACACTATCTGCGTTTTCCATTGTTTGTTTATTTTTTTAGGTATGTACAAAATTCGACAACAGGCTGATTTACAATTTGCAGTGTGTCATGTTTACATTGCTGTACACAAGAGTTTACATTAAACGATAAAAAAAATATATATGTAATATTAATAATACGTAATTGGTTTTACAGTACTGGTATAAAGTAGTGGACTAATACAAATATGACAATATAAATAGAAAATAAGTGATAAGATAAATATTGGTCAAAATCCAAAAGTGATGAAATCTTACCCCACCAATCTTTAATGAGCTGATGAGAGTATTTGTGAATTGTCTCCTAACATTTTTTTGTGACCGTAGTTGTAGTTAATAATTACAAAAAAAAACCTCTGTAATAAAATGTTTTGTTTGTCTCCTCGTTATCAATAGTAGGGAGCATACTGTATTTTTTCATTGTTACGTTGATAGTTTGTAGAGACACCAATTGTTGGGAAAAATAATTTAGCAGCAACTTTTTCAGTGCTTTATGTGCGCACATGTAGCTCTGCTTCGTGGTCCGTGATTGGATGTCTTTACTCTCAGCATCTTGGGAGTTCAATCCGCTAATCGCAGACGTGTAGTGTCACAGTAACCTTGTTCTGATTGGTACAGTCATATCAGTGATGCCTCTGTACGAAGACACGCTGCCAATAAACATGGAGCAGAGTTGCAGGTGTGCATGTAAGGCAATGAAACAAGTTGATGCAAAATATCTGTGTTAGCATACTTCGTGGGCATTGTATGCTAACAGTTATTAACAGTGACTTAAAAATATTTTTTTCTTAAATAAAATTATTTTCTCTATTATTTTTTACTGTTATTTGGTGTAACACATTATACATATTCGCTGAATTTTTATACTTGTTACAACAGTAACCACGAACACATATGTCTTTGTTCATTTCGTTCTTTTGCAAAATGTGCTCTCACATTTGTATCATTGTTTAGCTTGCTAGTACAAGGGCGTAGACAGGGTGGGTTTTCCGGGTTCGAACCCCTCCCCACAATCCCAACTGAAATATTCACAAAAAAAATTAAACCATGAAATTTAGAATTTATCTATAAATTTTGTACGTACAGTATGTATCACATTTTCTGTAGATTAATACTAGTAGTAAACTAGTAAATATGTTAGGGAGTATTCAGAGCAACCATTAGTAATATTCTTAACTCAAACATTTTTCATCTTAAAAAAACTTAATATTACTACCACTGGTACATTAAATTTTTGATACTAATACTGCTTAAATAGCACAGTTTTGCACCTTGAAACCCAAATTTTTCCTGGGGAGGACCTCTGGACCCCCCATTTTGCCTGTAGGGATCAGTGTTCTTTTATAAAATTTCCCATTTTAAACCCCCATCCCCTTCAAACACAAATCCTGGCTACACCACTGTGCAAGTATGATTGATTTGAAAACTATACATAATTACTAGTGGTGCACAGATAGGCCTTTACCGATTACCAATTGCAGATTAGATTATGAAACACTAAATTGGCAGATACCGATTCGATTACCAAATACCATAACAAAATATTTGCAGGTTTGAAAAATTCATATTTTTAGGTAAAAAAAAAAATAGGCTAAATTTATATTAGTACATACAAACAATTTATTCATTAGCATCAAGTTTTTGTAGCACTGTTAAAAAAAATAATGCATCATTATTTACAACCTTGGCCTGGTACTCGTAATTCAATATTCTCAAATTTTTGTTTAAGAAGACAAGCTTTCTTAAGTTTTCAGGAAGCAGTTTATTCCGTTTGTCTTCCAGAATGTTTCCAGCAGATGAAAAAAGTCTTTCTGAGAACACAGATCCCAGAGGTATTGACAACATCTTAACAGCTGCCTTCTTGAGTGTTGGGTAGTTCACATCACTTTCCCAAAACAAAACAGTGTTAGCTCCCAGATGTAATATTGGAGCCTGCATATATTTCTCCAATTCATCCAATACCATATCTGAAAAGAGTCATTTAGTATTGTAGAACACTTTATTTTCAAATGCGTCCACAATTTTCGGTTGCATCAATTTCAACTTTTTCTGAGAAGAGTCATTCCCACCTTCAGCAGGCCTAGAAGCATTCTGTGCCAGTTCTAGAGGATGATGAGTCTTAACATGGTTCAACATATTTGTTGTTGTGAAGCTTGAACTATTTTTGTACCGCAACCACGTGAAATTATGCTACCACAATACACACATTTTGCCCTAATTTCATTGTCACAAACTGAAAAGTGTTTCCACACTTCACTTTTCTTTTCTCGTGTTGACATGGCCTTTCAACAAAACTGGTTGATGAACACACGACTTTAGGACTTCTTATATGAATGCATAAAACAATAGTTTACAAAATAACGTAAAGGATTAACATACAACGATGCCCAAGATGGCTGTCAATATTCATAGACAAGGCTAAGACCAAAGAACGTGCCTGAGATAGACGGTAACATCGCTTGTTTGTTTCTAGGTGTTTTCCGTTTCTGCCTATTACTAACCTGTCCTCACTTGTCTCGTTCTATTCGAACAGTACATGTCGTTGGTCAAAGGCAGCAAACATAGACTCTCACTACTACCAAGGTCGAAAGTCAAAACGAATACACTTTTCTGCCATTTTGGGCTAGATTACACGTGCTTTAAGACTTTCAATGCATTACATTTGTGAATATTTGCCCCATTTGCATGCTTGTAAAATACAATACATGTTTTTGTGCATTTAAAAAATAGCTACAATTTGTTACTTTTATTTGATTAGTATATTAACGTCGTTGGGACGAGGAAGAGTCCACTTTCCACTGGGCGAAAGTTCAATTGTGAAGTTAATCTTATTATTATTTATGCATGGTGTCAATTCACTCGTTAGTAAATGTGTGGCAAATTAGATCTTCAAATAATCATTTGATTAATCTGTAATTTTAAAAAATTGCCAATTTCGATTCATCATAATCATAATCGGTGCATCACTAATAATTACCTTTTAGTAAAAGTGGTAGATGGGTAACGTATAGATTATGAGTAACTCTTCAGGTTTTTGTGATCTTGTTCCCGAAGTATATTTTTTCCCAGAATGCAATGCCCATAAATACTTAATACTTTTAAAATTCTTTTTGGGGGCTTACTTGAACTAATTTATGTTATATTTTGTTGTCTTACTTCTAGCAATCTACTGCTATAGAATGTGATTTACAGTTAAATGTATTTGTGTCAGTCCAGTGCTTTAACAACCACTCCATTAATGTAACACACTCACAGTTTAGGGTGCAACACAGCAGACAAAAAAAAACATATTAAAGAATTGTACTGTGTGATTTTCTTGACTGTAATGATTGCATATTATGATTCAACAGGATTGTATAAAGTGCACATAACAATTCAGGAAAACATTGCAAAATTGTATACTGCTGTATAGAAATTTACAGTGTATTGCAAAATAATTGAAACAATAGAAGTGTGAATTATCAGAGTGATATTTATACTGTCTCTTTACCTCTGACTTCACCTATTCTTTGCTGTTATTGTTTAGAATCGGAGGTACTGTAATTTGTAAAATTCCTAGTAAGTGTTGTGCAACATTTTGTAAAAAGCAGAAGATTGTTTGTTACCTTGTTGCAGTTCTGCGACTGCAGCACGGTTTGCAGTTTCCGTTCCTTTCATTGTATGAATGAATTCAGTATTTTTCTAGCATATGGAACTTGCACTTGTAGTAATCATACAGAACTGCATCCTTGTCTTCACTTAATTCAGACAACGCTGCAAATGCAAATTGTATTCTAGACGATTTGACTCTGCACTCTACCTGCTGATTTCAGTCACCAACATGTCTAATCACAGGAATGTGACATATGGGTCGTGGCTGTATTTGATTACTGCCCAGCTAATTGTTTAGAAAGCCTAATAACTGAAAAATGTAAAAAAAAATATATATATATATATATATTTTTTTTTTTTTTTTGTTTATTTGATCCTTATAGTAGCAATGCATTCTAAAGTGCATTTTCTGTTGATAAAATGTTTTGTGTATTAAATAATTTAAGTTGTGAGGTAGACATGTAACAAAGTGAACTTGTAAAATATTTTTACAGAATAAACACATTTATTTACACTGACCAATGGAAAAGTAAATTGGGTTAGTATTTATTTTAAAAATTAATTAAATAATTGGAACAACACACTACTCTTGATAAGAATTGATTCAACATGACACTACGTGGAAAGAAAATAATTGAATGTGGTTTAAACTACATTTACGCCTGTGTTCCACAGTCTCAGGAAGATAATTATATAAAACTGTGAGAGTGAGAGATTATGGTCGATGCTTAAGATTGAGGTCTTTAGCACTGGTGAGGGGTAACATGAGGCGAGTATGGAGCAGTGCCAGAATGAAGTGGCGGGGAAATTAGAGATCCCGAAGAAAACCTGCTAACCAACGGCATTGTCTGGCACAATTCCCACATGTGAAAGTTCGGGGACCGACCCCACCGGGAATCAAATCCGGATCGCCTTGGTGGTAGGCGAATGGTCTCAACATTCTGCCACCGTGGCACCATATACAACTGTGAACATAATCCTCGAGATACCTATAAAATGACAACAAAGTAACACTAGCAGTAGTATGTCTGTGCTAAGTATTAGAGATTCTGTTAACAATTTCGCATTGACAGGGTATAAACGAGATTATTGATAGAAAAAAAAAAGAATGACTAAAGAAACATATGTATTATCATAATTAAATTGACATAACAAACAAGCTTGCCCAGCATACAATGAAACAACTGATGTGTGGGAACCAACTACTAGATAAGTTTGGTGAGACATAAAATAACCTTCGTATTTATGTTTCTTCACAGTGGCATAGTTTTTTTGCGACACTGTAGTCTTGGGTCCAATTCTTAGCTATTTACTAGTGGGCTAACTGGTGAAGTTGTGGAAGGTAAACACATTTTACACATAGCAAATAGTATTGATTCATAGTTACCAAAATTCGTCGCAAAGTAAACGTGGTTGAACTTGAAGGTTTGTATTGTATTAATGTTCAGTTTAGACCCTTACAGTGTGTCTGTTTACCTCGTATGGCTAGTTATTTTACTTCTAGATGTGTTCCTGATAAACTAGGTACGACTGAAAATAATCACACTCTCTAATTTCTATATACTTGTTAACGTAGAGGCTGAACATTTCTCATTGGGAACTTTACGTGAACCATTAACGCAGAATGATAGCTATCTTGACTTTTTGTAATTATTTTGCTTCTCTTGTGGATTTGTTGTGGTATATTTGAACATACATGAAGTTAGGATTGTATGAAACATATTTGAAGAGAACTTCAAAAACATTTGTTAACCGACTTTGTTATAATTCACAATATATTATGCATACTGTCCATGACCAAAGAAATTAACTATAACTATTATAATATTAATGTACGTGGTTATAAAATTTTTTGAGGTTAACATATGTGGCATATAATAACATGTTATTCTTGTGTATCGGAGGAGAAGATATTATTTCTATTCATCATCCAGAATATTTGTAGTTACAGTAGAACCCTGATTTTACATTCCCCTGAATTACACTTTCCCTTATATACACAATTTTTTCTGGTTCCCATAATTTTCCCTACGTTAATGTATTGTATTCCTGCCATTTACACTTTAGTTGATACTTCCTTCCCCTTATTTACACTGTATTTTTTTATGAAGCTAACAATAGTTCTCCCTCTACTTACAAAGTAAATGTTGTTATTGTGGAAGAAGGATGAAATTTCAGTAGAAAGAAACCTGTTGAATGTACCTATGTATGTGTACAAAATGGTTTAACAACAGAAGTGCAATTTGATCTGTATTAAAAGTATAAAATATACATTTTCTTAATCTATGCCCAGTAGATGTCAATACCAAACAAAATTTTTTTGTTAGAATATTCATTATATTTTACTTCTGAACACTTTGAGGTCACACATTACTTCTGTGGTGCAATAATGACTTGACATGTAAAAATGTTTATTAATAGATGTTTGGTAATAGTTTTTGTTGTTTCCGTCCATTTACACTTTCCTCTCATTTACACCATTTTTTATTTGTCCCTTATAAAGTGTGATATAGGGGTTCTACTGTAATTTATCTGTATACGAAATATTAAACAAAGTACAGTAATTATTTACTGAACCGTACTTTATTTTTCAGTTTTTAATTTTAAAATTTTGGCTAAATAAAGTTGAATCATAAGTACGGTGCTTTCTCAGAAACTTTAACAATATTTGTAATTGGGGCCTATTCAGTTTTATTGCATCAAATATTCATAAGGTGCAGAATCATGTGCCATAGCAGGTAGGTCGGTAGGTTGGTAGTAGTGTTCAGTATCATGCCAATTGCGAGGTTGGTACAAACGGGAACAGTGATGTAGGAACAGAAAGAATAGTCTTTAGTAAGGGGCCTCCCTAGATAAGCTGTGTTTGTGTGTGGGAAGTAGAAGCGGTAAGAGTACCACTAACCAACGTATGTAATGCAATATCGCCTCTTCGCGTAAGCCCCTCAGATGACATGCAGTTCTTTACTGTTATAATTTTTCCTATGGGACTTTAAGCAGTGACCACATAATTTTTTTTTTCGAGTCTGATCGTTAATTTTCTAGATACGGCAGTCTGAAAAAGCCATTTTTGGCAGTTTTGAGAGGCCAGAAAATAATGTTTCTGATTAACATGCGCCAAATTTTAATACTATAGCGACATAGTTTGAATTGTGTGTTCTTTTCGTAGACATACAGATATAATGTGCGTTAAATAGTTTCATCAAAAAGAGAATATTTGTAACTCACTGCAACACATTTGAAGGGTAGGTAGGGAGACACCCGAAGGAACCATCCCAACATTTGCCAGGGGTAATTTTGTAAAGCCATGAAAGAATACTTTTCTGTTATTCACGTAATTATTGGCTTGTGGAGTGTAACTGTTGTGTGCCTACAGGCTGGTGAGCTCGAGTCGGCAGACGGATGTCATAACGTTCAGTGTGCGGTGCGGGACGCCAGAGGGTGTAGTGACCCACCACCTACGTGCGGAGACGCACAGGGACCTTGCGAACTGGGCGCGAGCCTTGGTGCAGGGCAGCCACAACTGTACGCAGGCCCAGAGGGAGCTCATTTGCCGTGAGTTCCTCTCTTCTTTTCTCTGGTTAATTTGTTGGTGTGGGTTGTTGTATGTGCCACTGACTGTTTTAGCTATAGTGTTTTAGGTTACTCACAATAACGTGAACACTTTTATAGGCCCTAGCTATTCTTTCTCTTTCAGCCATATTGTATCTTTCCCTAAGTAATAAACACACTGAACTGAATATTTAATGTCTAAGGTCACATGTTTTTTAAATTATTATTTGTGACGAGATGTTTTTAAATTTAAAAAGTGCTCATTTTACCATGAATAGTCAGTAGGATAAACTAGCTCTGCTCTCTGAAATTGTATCAGCTTTTACTGTTCAGTAATATTGATAACAAGCAAGTACGTTGTGGTTCAGCTGAGGAGCTTTGATAGTTGTTGTGCAAGAATTGTAGGATTACCGAGAACACTGCATTCTTTAGGAGTTCAGGAAGTGGTACAGCAAAATGAAAATCATAATTTGGCAGATATAAAATGTTATTGTGTTATTTGCTTTGTTGTTTATAAATACAGTATCTTCTTGAACAGCTATAAAAAAAAGGTAATTTTACTCTAAATGTATGTAGACAAGGATTTTTTATGTGTTTTTGTTAAAAAATTATATTGAAGCTAGACATATTTCTTCTTAATACTGTATAATTTCTTCTTTTGCTATACATCTCTATCACACACCAACCATATTTATGACACTGTACAATTTCCACGAGAGAGAAGCAACCTACAGTAAATATTACTGACGTACCAACTTAACCTTTATTGTAACCAACACCAACATAGAGATTTTACTGTTCCCAACAGCCCCTCTCCCCTCAATAAAATTGGTCTAAGTAAACAATACAAGCAAACAACACAAAAACACTTCACCAATAATTTACGTACGTTATTCTAGCCCTATACTTGGTTATACATTTCAAGAGAGTGTTTTTATTCATAGCTGTTGTGAACTTGTCAGCAATTTGATCCTGAGTACACACACTGATAAGGCCCTCACTGATTTTTTCTTGAATGAAATGGTGGCAAATGTCAATATGCTTAAAACATTTGTGATTCTCTGGGTTTTTTCGACACTCTTATTGCACTTTGATTGTCTTCATACAGAATCACAGGTTCTTCTCTTAACACTCCTAAATCCTGTAGCACTCCTCGGATCCAGCACACTTCGGCTGCTGCACAACTAAGAGCCATATATTCCACCTCGATAGATGACAGGGCAACATTAGACTGTTTCTTGGAGGTCCAGGTGATGGTATTACCTTGGAGTTGGAACACAAAACCTGAAGTATATCTTCTTTCTTTCACATCTCCTCCCCAGTCTTCATCAGCATATCCACTTAGTTGAGCCGCAGTTTCTTGTCGTTGGTAGACAAGCGTCAAGTCCGAGGTCCCTTTTATATACTTCAAAACACATTTCAGAGCAACCTGTAGTGTTTCGCTGACACGGTTTTGATATCTACTCAGAATACCCACAGTAGCACTAAGATCTGGTCTTGTACCTAGTGCGACATACAATAGGCTTCCAAATATCAACATTTTGTTTCCAGATCTTTGTTCTCTTCTGTGTCCTGGCAGTTTATTTTAAATAGTGGGTCCATTGGTGTGGACACAGGCCTACAGTCCGTCATCCCGTATTTCACAAGCAATGATTTCAAAAAATGAGTAATTCAAGTTTAGCGTTCCGGACTTTAAATCTTGCGAGATGCAGATTCGTAAATAGTTTGAAATGGGTCCTAGGTCTTTCATCTTAATATTTTTCGTCCAACTTGCTTTCAGTGCCTGTATTTGGTTTTCATTATTACCTACTATTTGCAGATCATCTACATAGAGCCGGACATATAACCTCTTTTTGTCTGTGTTCTTGACATACAGGCAGTAATCATGCTTTGATCATTTCAGTCCTCCTTTTTCTATGACGACATTAATCTATTCATTCCAGCACTTTGGTGATTATTTTCTGACAGTAGAGAGATTTTCTCAGTTTGTAGACTGTATTTTCATCGCCCTCCACTCCATCTGGTTTTGCTATGAATACTTCGTTGTCAGTATCACCACAAAGAAATGCACTTTGAACGTCCATTTGATACACTGGAATTACTAGGTCATTTGCTGTTGCCAACAGAATTCTGAGTGGTGCCATTTTATCCACTGGCACATAAAATTCTCTTGAATCAAAATCGCTGGGTTGCTCAAAACCTTTTGCAACTAGTCTTACTTTGTACTGTACTGGTTCCCCTTTCTCATTTTGTTTAATCTTAAACACCCATTTACTGCCTATGACACAGGCATCTTTTGGAGGTACGACATCTGACCAGGTATCATTTTCCTTTATCAAGTTCAATTAAGTGTCAATAGCCTCTTTCCACTTAAGTCTTTCATTGCTCGTCATTGCTTCTTCGTATGTCATTTGCACCAAAAAAAACTTGTTTCATTCTGGCTCAGATACCTTGCTGGCTCACCTTGGTTCCCTTAGTTTTGTTCTATCACTCAAATTACATGTTTCCTCTTTTTTACAGTTCCTTCTACAGCTATACTCTTTTTCAAAGCCTCTGAAATCCTCTTCATCTGCAGAGTCGTTATTTAAGGGACTTTGTTATATTGTAGTGTCTTCCTCTGCAATTTCTCGTTACGTGCTTGCTGCTACATCCCTGCAGTGAACTTCAGTTTGGATAGTTTCGACAACTTTGGTTCCCAATTCTGTTTCATCATCTGGCTTGAACACTACATTTCTTGATATTTCAATTTTTCTTTGGTCTGATACATGCACCTTGTAGGCCTTAGCATTTTCCTGATAACCTACAAATAGTACCTTTCGTACTCTTACGGTCCCATTTCTTTCTTTTCTATTCAGGTACCTACATGTAAGTCTCTGTTCCAAACACTTTAAAGCGTTTGATTTCTGGGACTGACTTGGACTACAATTCATACGGACTTTTTCCTTTAACAGAACTAGTGCCTGTGCCTGTGGTGTATACTGCAGTATTAACTGCTTCCGCCCACAAAGTATTGTTCAAGTTTTTGGCTTCAAGCATAGTTCTGGCTGCCTGCACAACCGTTCTTAGTTCCATTTCTACTTTTCCCTTTTGCTCTGGACAGTAATTTGCCGTCTTCTGGTGTCGTATTTCCATTCTGCCAGTGATTTTTCTCATTTCTCGACTGCAGGGTTCATTGTCATTTCCTGTTCTCAGAGTTTTGACCGGATTTCTGGTGTAATTTTTACTATATCTAGGAAGTTCTTGATTGTTTCTTTATCTTCTGACTTGGACTTCAAAAAATAAACAAATTTATACTTTTAAAAATTGTCTTTTTAGGAAATATCTTGAACCTCCAACTGATGCTGTTGCAATTGGGCCACAGATGTCTGCACGAATGATCTCACAAGTTTCAGTGGTTTTGTCTTTACTTGATGGAAATGGTAATTTCTGTTGTTTCCCATTTATGCAGGCTTCACAAAAGAAATCGTCAGTACCTTGTACCTCTATATTGTGGTACTTCAGAATATTTTTGACGTGTTCTGTATTTTGGTGCACCAATTTTTCATGCCATACTTTCATTAAAGGCTTCTTTACAATACTCACCACAGCTGTGATTGGTTCACAACTGAACATCATCTTCTACAGCTTTCTTTCTCGAGTTCCAACAGCATACACTTTACCAGATTTATTAAGTCCACATTTTGACTCTCTCCATCCAATTTCATTACCACTTCTCAACACTGCACCAACAGAAAATAAATTGAATTTGATATCAGGAACATGCAACATATCTTTTATCTCTGATATTTGCCAAGAGTTTCTTTGAGCACACGTGTGTTCAGATACTCTACTGTCCACATACCAGCTTTTGTCATGCAGGCTTTCACTTACCATTGCAGCACTGGTAAAAGCGTTTAGATTGCTCCCCTTTTGTTTGCGGTGAGCACGGTCAGAGCCATTTTCAGTTCTTAACCTCCATCTACAATCACAATCTTTACTAGTATGTCCCATCTTTTTTCAGTGAAAACACACTAGTCTCCTACTTGGATTGTTAGTTTTTAATTTGCTTGAATAATAGTTTTTCTGGATATGGCCTATCTTCCCGCAATTAAAACACTACAAAGGATTTGGCCTACTTTGACTTTTAGACAATAGGGCATTTTCCTGACTTCTCTGTCCGGTGATACACTCTTCTTCAATCAACAGACGCGCACTTAACTCAGACAGCTTTTGGTCTTTTGTAGACACAGACTCCCATGCAGACACAAAGTGTTTATATTCTTCCGGCAGTGATACTAAAATCTTTGTCGTCACCATTTGGTCGGACTCCTCCTTCATACTTCAGAGTAAAAAACTTTGTGCTGAAGCTGATGCAAGCTTACTTCTGAATGCTGTTCGGAAATTGTGCTGACTCACATGCTAAAATGTGCATCATTGGCCCTTCTTCTAATCTTGTAATAATTATTTCTTGAGCTTTTTGCTGTCTCGGGTCACCCATTCCTTTAACCGCTTCTTTTCTGTCTCGGTTTGTGAATCGTCATTCACCATAGCAGGCTTCAACTCGTCTCCAGACACCATGACATATAAACCTTTTGATTTTAATACAGCCGTAATTTGAAATTTCCATACACTCCAGTTTGATCCATTTGACAACCTGATGCAATTATTTGATTCCATAATGGATACAGGTATGGTAATTTTACAACATGACATTACCACAATTAACTATGTTACTTATTCAGTAACATCGGTTTACTTTCATACGGCCTGGACCCACAACCTGTTAAATGGTTATATTGAAACTCGACATATTTCTTCTTAATACTGTGTAATTCCCTCTTTTGCTTATACACATCTTATCACACATCAGCATTATTTATTACAGTCTACAATTTCCACGAAAGAGAACCAACCTACAGTCAATATTACAGATGTACTAACTTACCTTTATTCTAACCAACACCAACCTAGAGATTTTATTTTTCCCAACAGCTTTTTACACTTGCACAGTAAGAATTTATCTAAGGGTAGTTTCAATACATACAGTTTTACTTAATTGCTTGAGCTGACACTAACATACTGTATTTAGTGGTTTGTTTTGAATTTCGAAGTTATTTTTCTCCTTTTGTCAGGAATGAATAGGCATATTGATTGTAAGATGTTGCAGCAATATTTGGTATTTTAGGTTGAATATTTTAACTTTCAAAAATTAGTCACCATAAGACTCTCATTGGGGGCTGTTGTGAAAATAAATGAATGAGCAATTCAGTTTGATAATATGGATAATCAGGGAAGGTACAAAACATAGTACATTGAATGTATGTACCACAGAAAACTGCAAGAATTTATGCCAGTAAATTCATTTCTTGAATCTTTGTTCCACATGCTTGCTTCTAATTGCATTTGTATCATATAGTGATGGGCAGAATTAAGTGAAAATAATTCTTACAGTTCTCGGTTTCCGATTCTTGCAGGCTGGTATTCAATCACTTTGTTTTTATACACTCTCTCCGTCTCTCAGAGAAAATTATACCATTCACCGTGCCTCCGTCATTTTTCTCCTTTGTTTTTTCTTATCGTATTCTATGCTGTTCATCTTATCAAAATTTTACATTTGCTGGTAAACTTGATTATGCTACTCCCCGAATTCGTACAATCCACTAGTTTCTATTTCAGATTACACTATACCGCTTTACCTTGTTCCGAGTTATCACTCACTACTCAGAGTTCTCACACAACCACTGGTTTCTCTGTCATGTTTGATATCTCATTTTACCAGGATCTGAGTTATCACTCGCCACAATACCCCCTACTATTTCGCTTTGTTTCAGAGTGCACACTGTTTATGGTACAGCTGTCGAATTCTTTGAAAACATAATTATTAGTGAAGTTAGCATGAAAATATTTATTTGCGCATCAGTCATGTGCAGCAAATTGAATCAAAATAAATTCAAGTCAATTCAGTAATTTAATACATAGAAATTACTTTAAAGATAATGCTATTTAAAATTTAAATTGATAAGCTAGTGCAATGTATATAAACGTTAAGTGAAACACATGGTTCATTTGCTTTGAATAGAACTTATAAAACATTTGTACATCGACTTTGTCGGGGAAATGGGAGATCCCCAAGAGAACCCCCGACCAACGGCATCTTCCAGCTCGATTTCCACACGTTATAATCCGGGACCGACCATGTTCACTCTCTTAATTTCTAAGCACTTGTTAACTTAGGGGCTGAACATTTCTCATTCGGAACTTTACATGAACCATTAATTAATTCAGAATGATAGTTAACTTTTAACATGGACCGACCCCACCAGGGATGGAATCTGGATCGCCTTGGTGGGAGGTGAATGGTCTAACCATTTGTCCACCGCGGTCCCTACACTGACTCGTACAAAAGTGATTCTGACATAATGCCATAACTAATAATCATAAACAGCTTACAGTTTCTTCAGATTTCTTGTACTGTTTGAAAATATCAGTGACTATTTTAATAATTGTTGATATTTACATGCAAGGCTAAAGGAAGTCTGCCTACAAACTACCTTGTGCACTATAATGTATACGGTTTTGAGATATAACAATTTAACAAGAAATGGTAAACACTTATTTTAATTGATAGATAGGTAATAAATGCAAACAGAAGCACAAAACAACTGTCATGAATGTGAAGTGATGGGACTCTACTATGTGGTTATTTTTAATTGAAAATGACTTGATGTTACAAAACATTTTAGCTCTTCAAAAATATTTTGTTTCCCTAATATACAACACTAAACAAACAATGTTTTATTTAGTTAGGCATAAATCATGTACCAAACATGCCAATGCTGTACTTAACTGCAAACACACTATTGTTTTTGCAAAAACCGCTGATTCCTCCCAGCATGCAAACTGTTTTGATATCACTGGCCAAGAATTCTATTGAAGGAAAATTGTTGTAGTGATGTAAATATTTTTGTTCAGGTTGGTAAACAATTTAAGGAATTTAATTTGGTAATTCTTATTTAATTTTTGAAGCCCTTCATTTTGATTAAGCCCATGCAAAGCTAGGTAGGGGGGAGTGCCTCAGTATGTTGTAAGCTCTAGTGGTTTTTTCTTTCGGGTTGGTTCACTGCTTTCAATGGCACTGAGTTTGATCTAACACCATGTAGCTCAAACTTTGCCACCACACGCATGAGAGCTAGTGGCAGTAGTTCTAGCTGATGTGCAGGGAATTTTCATTCACTGCCAGTACCCACATGTGATAGAACCAGGGCAACTTGTGTGATGACTTTGCAGATGGCAACGGTCAGACTTTTTTTTTACATTTTCAGGCAAGACAGTAAGTTTTGCATTATGCCTACTGTGCATAACTGCTCCTGTGGTTCAACAATAGACTAAACAGATGTAAAGATGAGTTTTTAAACCAGTATTCTTTCACTTACCATTGCAGCACTGGTAAAAGCGTTTAGATTGCTCCCCTTTTGATGGTTCGCTGCCATATTTTAATGGTTGTACGTGTGCATTACGCCTGTTAGAAGCTGCCAGGTACACTAGTTCAGTGAAAGTAAGTCATTCATGATCATTTTAAAAATGTTTAATTATTTTTGTAAGTACAGAGAATTTAAAATGTTAAATTTAATAGCTTCTTTTTTTGATTTTGTAATGCTCACACATATTTATCATAAATTTCTCACATACACTGCAGGTTGACGTTGCAACATAACCAAGAAATTTATCTGGTAAAAGTGCAGCATTCTATGAGTGGATTTTTTTCTAGGTTGCTTATGGCAAGGTCAGCCAGCTCAGCTTGTCGTGCACTACGAGAATGGCTTCACGCTCTTCGAGGCACTCACCCAGCCAAACCGTGAGCCAAAGGTTCTGTGGAAGTTTCCGTTTGAAAAACTGCGGACGTCTGCGGATGATGGGGCGCGCCTCTTGTGGCTGGACTTTGGAGGAGAAGAAGGCGAGATGGTAATGCGCACGTGGAACATCTTAGTTAACATATAAAAAAAAATCACTTTTGAAATAGTGGACCAGCTTGTCTGTATTTCGTTTGATGTCGTAATGAATTGAATGAATGTAAACATTTGGCAGTGGTACAGTTAACTAAAAAGTAAAAGGTTTATATTTGTTTTCTTGGTGGAAGTTCTTAAAATGTATTAATTTAATGATAGATGTGTGTACAGTGGAATCTCACTGTAAAGATTTAATTTAAAAGTAGGCCTACTTTTCATTATAAAGCACAACTATTCAAACTAAGTGTGTTTTATAATTATAGTTCAGTATAAAGTATTTTATGGTAAATGTTTAAAAAAAAATTCAAATTTCCCACCATGTATTATTTAATGAGAGTTCACTGTAGTTTGGTGGATTGGATATGGTCAGGTGAATTCTATGATTTGTGCATATGACCTCATGGTATGGGGAAACAGTATGAAAAGTTGAATACATAGGAAATTGTGGTTAGCTGAGAAAGTAAAGCATGGTAGAGTTGGGCATTACATTAAAAAAATGTCAGCTAACATTGAGCTATAAAGTAGAAAAAGGTCAAAACTTTTTAAGATGTGGGGTGTTGAAAAGTGTTGTGATTTTCATAAGGTTCTCTACAGCATGAAACTATTTTATTTTTATACCAAGTACTTATCAGTTTATGCATATTTATTCTGATGACTTTAATATTGTCAAAAATCTTCAGCCTGTTTATGCAGAGTAATATCGTGTATAGATAAAATTTTTTACAGTTGGTTGGGAGATAATATGAAAACTTGTATGAAAATTCACATGTACCAGATGAAATTTCTTGGTAAATAGACAGTTTCTTGGCAATGATTAATATGTAATACAATTCAGTGTTGGAAAAGAGATTGTTTGTTTCTAAGTTATTCTACTGAATCGCCAGAGACTACGATACTTGTCATCAGCCAATAAAATGGGTGTAGCGTTATGGTTCAATGAACATGGTAAATCATTTATATACACTAGGAATAATATTGGACCCAAAAATGAACCCTGCGGTACTCCATATTTTATTTTCCGAAGTTTTCAACAAAATGAATTATTTTTATCTTTGACACATACTTGTTGCTGTCTGTCTGAAAGGAATGAAATCATCAGTTTGTTAGTTATTCCTGTAACACCATAAAATCTTAATTTTTTTGTGATCAAGTTATGATGTACATAGTCAAAAGCTTTAGTGAGGTCACAGAGAATTTCAATAGAAGATAGCTTTTTATCTAATTAATATAGTATACTGTTTGTGAGTTTGAAAATTGTGTCATTTGTTGAAGTGTTTTATCTAAAGGCAAATTGGACATTTCATAAAATGTTGTATTTTTCAAAATGTTTCACCAATCTAACATAAATTCATTTTTCAATGACTTTTGAAAAAAAAAAATGAGCAGAGAGATTGGTCTGTAATTGGCTGCACTGGAACGGTCCCTTTTTTTTAAATAGTGATATGACCATAGCCCATTTGAGTCTATTAGGAAACAAACCTGTTTCAAAGATAGAATTGCAGATGTTGCTTAGTGGGGAACTAAGGTCGAAAGCACATTGCTTTAACAATTTACAACTGATACCATCATATCCACTGGACAATTTTGATTGTAAAGAATGAATTGTTCTCTCTACTTCTTTTGGGGTTGTATAAGTGAATCTCGTAGCAGGATATTCTGTACCCTGAATAACAGGAGTGGGTGGCATATGTTCTTTTTCAGTTTTGTTTAGTATTTCATTGACTGCATTAAAAAAAGTATGAATAAATATATCTGCGACTATTTTAGGGTCAGCGGATACAAAATCATTAACTTTGAGTTTTACAGCTGAGAATGGCTCATGTGCTGTATTTGTTGTGTTTTTATTCTGTTTTCTGAGTTTTCTATCAGGTTGTTGAAGTAATTATTTTTTGCACGTTTTATAACATTACTTAAGGTTTTGCAGTATCTCTTATAATATTGTATGAAATTAGGATTGCTGCTAACTCTGGTTACTTTTTAAAGTTTCCTTTTATTTTCACAAGAAATATTAATTCCTTCGGTGGTTTTTTTTTTTCTTCAATTTTGTGTTTTGGTGAATTAGTCTAGATGGAATATTTCTTTAAAAAAGTAAGAGGACTTTGTTTGTGAAAAAGTTAAACTTTTCATTTGTTTAATCACACACATATATTGATAACCACTGTTCTCCGAGTAGATCGTCTTTGAATTTTATAATGTTTTCTACTGTAAAATTTCTTGTTCTTTTATAAACAAGTTTTTTTGATGGCTATTAAAATAAGGCATAATTAATGCTTGTGCATCATGGTCTGACAAGCTATTTACTATTGGGAAAGCGTGATGTCTTGAAACATGGTTCCTCTCAATAAAATAGCTGTTTTGGAGGTTACATCAATTCTGGTGGCGAAGTTAAGTTGTAAGTGTTAAGTAGACTATTTAGTTCAGATTTTCTGTCGCTATCTATTAAGTAATCAATATTAAAGTCTCCACATAAAATAATTTCTAACTAGAACAGAGGGAATAACCAGGAATTTTTATTTGCTTAACAAACGGTTATGTTAAATGACTTTCTGTCCAACATAATATTTGGAATTCCAGGCTGCATTCTGTAGGCAATTGTTCTAGGCATATTGAGAGTTCAGTGATTTTGCTAGCTACTGTAAAGAAGTTGACAGGCTGCATGTTGGTAGCAGTGTTGCCTGTTGTCTTTTATTGTTATTTTGTTGTAAAAACATATACATCTTTTCTCTTTTGTTTTTGGTGTAAATGTAGCGAGTGTGCGATAAAAAAAAACAAGAAGTAAATTACTAAAAGGTTATGGGCCCAGTCAAGGTGACAAGCATCGGCAGTGATAAATCCATTTATACAGTGCGCTATTTATAATGAAGTACTGGACTGAAAACTGAGCGCGCGGCAAAGCGGTTGATGACCGTGTGCTGAAAAACGAGAAGATGGCATCTAGTGTTCCGACGACCACCTATCCACATCTAACCGACACAAATTTAAAAAATTGGAAGTTTAGGGTACTGTGTCTGCTCGACGAAAAGGGAGTGAAATGGGTTGTGACGGACGATGTGAGTACGGCCAAGAAAGAAGATGTTGAAGCAGCAAATAAAAAGGCAAAGAACGCTATAATTAACTGTGTAAGCGATCGACATATTGACTATGTCCGGGATAGTGAAACTGCTCGAGGGATGCTAACAGCACTAACAAACGTATTTGAGAGAAAAAGCACAATTTCGAGGCTGTTGATACGGAAGAAGCAGTTAGGTCTAAAATGCACAACCTCACTTCAAGACCACTTCAATAAATTCGACGGATTAGTGAGTGACCTAGAGGCAATGGGCTCAAAGCTCGAACAAGACGATGTTGTCTGCCACCTACTGTTAACGATTCCAGACAAATACGAAAATGTGATAACAGTGCTGGAAACTATAGACACTGATCTGACGTTGGATTTTGTAAAGTCACGACTTCTAGATGCTGAAATGAAACTAAACCACATTCATACAACAAATGTAGCTGAAAGTTCATTCAATGTTAGGTTAAGTGACAAACACAGGAGATGTTTTGAATGCGGTGAACTAGGGCATTTTGTCAAAGAATGTCCAAGATGGCCTGAAAGTGGTGGTAAATACTTGAGTGAAAATTTTGGCACAAGCCGTGGTTGTGGTGGAGGTTATGGTAGCCAAGGTTGGAGAAATCAACGTTGTTACAGTAACCACGAACGACCAAGGTTACAGAAACTATGAGAGACATTTAAATCGTGGGAGGGCAAGTCAAGGTGAAAGTGCAAGTAGAGGTTACTATCTGTGTCATGAAAATGAAGAGCGTCGAAATAAGGAGGTTACCTTTGTGGCAACAATCAAAGAAACAGTGCTATTTGGTGAACAGGACAGTATAAAGTTTGTACTTGATTCAGGGTGCACAGACCATCTAGTCAGTTTAAACTTGAAAAGGTATATGTGTGACGTCAAAGATGTACAACAGCCTGTAAATATAAAAGTCGCCAATGGGAAAGAGCTGCAAGCAACACAGACTGGAACGCTCAAACTGCATAAGGACAAATAAATAATAAAATTTTAAGCTTTTCTAGTTCCCAACCTAACTCTGAATTTGTTGTCAGTTGCGAAGATAGTACAGTCCGGAAAGAAAGTAATTTTCCATGAAAATGTCGCTGAAATAGTTGACAAAAACAGTCTAAGCATCATGTGTGGTATGGTAGGAAAACTGTACATTGCTGAATTCACCCTGTGTAAGACAGAAAATTTGCACTCTGGCCGAGACAGAAGATCTGTGGCATCGACGGCTAGGGCACCTGAATCGTAAAGGCCTGAAACTGATGGGCCTACCAAGTTCGAGAAAAGTGTGAGATTCATGTCGTCAGGGAAAGGCAGAAAGACAACCATTCCCTGCAGTTGATGCGCCTAGGTCGCGAAGAATAGGTGAGCTCTTACACACTGATGTGGGTGGACCAGTAAACCCTCCCACTATGAATGGTGAAAAATATTACCAAACAATTATTGACGATTTCTCTCATTTTGTTGTGGTATATCTTCTGAACAGTAAGGCGGAAGCAGCTGAAAATCTAAAATGCTACATAAATCAGTTGAACTCCCGGCTTGGAGCAAACTCTGTCTGTCGTGTGCGCTGTGACAATGGAGGGGAGTTTTCATCCAGAGACATAAAATCTTTTTGTTCTAACAGAGGAATCAGGTTAGAATACATCGCTACATACAGTCCACAAAGCAATGGAGTAAGCGAGAGAATGAACAAGACTCTTCTAAACAAGGTAAGAAGCATGTTTGTTGACACAAACTTGCCTAAGACCTTGTGGGGTGAAGCAATAAGGACAGCTGCATACCAAATCAACCTATCACCAACAACCGTACTGAATGGAGGAATCCCATCAAGCACTTATCATGGAAGGGTTGATCTGTCAAAACTGAAGGTCTTTGGAGTGATGGCTTGGGCTGTGAAATTACCACAGAAGGGAAAACTGGATTCGAGAGCAAAGCCTACGAGGATGGTAGGATACAGCCCAAATGGGTTCAGGTTGTGGGATCCACTCTCAGACTGCATTGAAGTGTCACGTGATGTCACATTTGACGAGACAGACGTGATATTCTCCGAAACAAACGTTGCTAAACCAGATTTAAAGATGATTGTAGAAGAAACAGCAGAAGGTCAAGAAACGACAATACCAAATGAGACAGAAGAAGCCACAGACTTTAATGAGAGTGAAGACTTTCGAGGTTTCAAAATTGAACCAAGTGGTATAAGCACTCTACTAGAAAAACCAAGGCTAAGGAGGACAGTGTCTCTTCTGGAAAGGTTTTAAGATTTTGAGTTATACAGTGCTTATTGCCTAATGTCTGGAGACCCAGACACATATGATGAAGCAGTTGTAGCAGGTGAAGGCTGGGAAGAGGCTATAAAGAAAGAGCTTGAAGCTCATGAGAAATTTTGTACATGGGAGCCAGCCACGTTACCCGAAGGAATAAAACCCATTGACACAAAGTGGATCTTCAGAACAAAACAGAATGGCATGAAAAAGGCAAGACTAGTGGCTCGTGGATTTCAAGAAAGCTGTAACTATGATGTGTATTCTCCCGTAGCAAAAATGACAACAATCAGAACAATGCTGTCACTTGCACTACATAAAAATCTAGAACTCAGACAACTCGACATACCGACGGCATTCCTAAATGGTGAGTTATAGCAAGACATCTACATCAAGAGGCCAGAGGGAATTCACTGTGAAGCAAAGATTTTGAAGTTAAACAAAGCACTATATGGGCTGAAAGGTGCTCCAAAGTGTTGGAACCAAAGGTTCCATGCATTTGCAACAAGAGTAGGATTGGAACGCTCAGCTAGGGATGCCTGTCTCTACAGCAAGAACAACCTAAATCTAATCATTTTTGTAGATGACATCCTTCTGTTTGGAACTGAAGGGGAAGTATCAGATTTTGTTTGTTCTTTGAAAAAAGAATTTAATGCAAAGGACCTAGGGCCACTGCATTCATTCTTGGGTATGGACATTGTGAGAGATGAGGACATCATCACAATCTCACAAAAACGAATGATCGAAGATGTGATTCAGAAATTTGGAATGGACAAGTGTAATGGAATTCAAACCCCAATGGCACATGACTCAGTCCCATTCCCTACTGGGGAAGTGGTAAATGTTCCCTTCAGACAGCTCATTGGCTGTTTAATGTATTTGTGCATGGTGAGCAGGCCAGACATTGTGTTTGCAACCTCATATCTAAGCAGGTTCCTCGATAGACCGACAAGCTGTTTGTGGACCGCAGCTAAACGAATCCTGTGCTATTTGAGTCTCACAAAAAACTATGCACTGGTGTTTAAGAAGAATGAGCAGGAAAACTTGACAGCCTTCACAGACGCTGACTGGGCAGGAGATCAAGAAGATCGGAAGAGCACCAGTGGGTCAGCAGTGTTTTACAAAGGTAACCTTGTATCATGGCAGTCCGTCAAGCAACAAAATGTGGCACTGTCAACGGCTGAGGCGGAGTATGT
>PNEQ01003442.1:0-19127 GCA_003012365.1 Medauroidea extradentata
ACAACTGAGTAATTTACAGTAAAATATATGTGTGTACACATAGTAAATAAAATGTTAAATCAGAAAATTTAACTTCAATTTGATTTCATCTACAGACTACGTTTTAATTGGTATCGGTATCTGGTATCTGTGGTATCGGCAACAATGTATCGGTATCGACAAGTATCTGCACAATTTGGTATCGGCCCAGCCCTACTCAATACACCACCACAATGCACACGTGTTCTGACTGCTCTGCATTTCATTGCACAGGCATGGTCTACAGTTCTGCCAGATCCAATGATTTCCTATGGCTGCTGAAGCTGCAACAATCCAGCCAGAGGAAGACAATACAAAATTTCAGGAGCTGCCTTCTACGCAGGAAAACTGAGCTCTAATGTTGATGTTTGAAGATAAATTAAGGAGTGTCTCTACATAAATGAGACCTGAGCATCAGGCGACAGACGTACACTTGGAGCGACAGCTCGGCGTGTTTTCGTTTAAAAAGGCACTCCGAGAGGAAGAAACCAAAGGGTGACATTGACCAGGGAGGAGTATCTGTAAGTGTAGAAGAGAAAAAGGGAAAGAAACACAAAAACCCACTTCACTTTTAGTCAGTTTTATTAGACAGGTTTATTTTATTAGACAGGTTAGACAGGCTTTATTAGACAGGTATTCACAAAGGATGCATCTAGGTTACTACAGTATTGTTAAATTATTTGCTTGACAGAAAACTTGTATTATAAATAAATAGTGCTATACTACAATATTTCACTGAAATCCCAGTATTTTAAAATAATATTGATAAGAACCCCTAAAAATTGTGACTGCAAATTCGCAAAATAATTTTAGAAATTTGGCACGGTTATAAGTTTTCCGCGAATTTCAGCACAATTTCATTAAAAGCGATGTTTCACGCAAATTCAGATACCTTAACTGATGTTTTCTCGTAAATTAAGTGAGGCACAATCGTCGAAATTTGTATGTTTTCCTTTCAGATATTTTTGCATTTATTTACGTATCATTTCACTGTAATTATATAAGTCCATGCACACAGTTTTAATAGAATTTTGATGTTTCTTTACTAATATTCAAAGGGTTTAAATAACTGAAAGACTGAGAAAAAATGTTTATTTCACACATTCGGCCATATAAAAAACTAAATATTTACATTTTACAGAGGTGGCCATAGATTCATTCATGCAGATATATTCATTCAACGTATTTTGCCGTTGAAGCGTATCAACTTGCACTCGACCATGGTCAGAGGCAGGGGCATCACTTAAGGGAGGCAGGGAGCAGGCAAATGCCCCCCCTCCCCTTTGATTTATAATTTTTAAGTGTATAAAATATATTTTTTGTATTTTATTACTTAAATAATGCTAACTTAAGCACATAAAACTAAAATTTTAATACAGTATTAAAGTTTCTAATTTATACATGCTTAATTAATATATAAGAAGCAACAAGGTCACTGTTGCCATAGATTCATTCAACGTATTTTGCTGTTGAAGCGTATCAACTTGCGCTCGGCCATGGTCACGGGCAGTGGCATCATTTAGGGGAGGCAGAGAGCAGGCAAATGCCCCCCCCCCTTCGATTTATAATTTTAAGTGTATAAAATATATTTTTTTAATTTTATTACTTAAATAATGCTAACTTAAGCACATAAAACTAAAATTTTATTATTAAAGTTTCTAATTTATACATGCTTAATTAATATATAAGAAGCAACAAGGTCACTGTTGCCAAAAATTTTTGCCCCCTCCCCCCTTCTGCCTAAAAAACAAAACCTGAAATGACGCCCCAGGTCTCGGGATAAACAGATCTCGATATATCAACAATGGCAGCAGAATGATGGTACCAACCGCAACAATTCAAAGTCTACCGAGTTGCAATACATATCTCTATGACTTAACACACGTTTGTTTACATTTGTAATGTTTTGTTTCAGTATTTTCGGGTATGTTGTATTGCATTTATAATTTTGATTTTCGTAAAAGAAATAAACTAAAAACATTACCAGACAGATCCTTGTGTCAACAGCAATATCACGAAGTTGCTGTGTGTCACAAGAAGTACACCCCAAATTTAAATAGGCTAGTTAAAACGTGGTGAAACATAATTTTGAGCTATTCCATCTGTGAATAAATACCAAAACAGTTGGTCTGTTTGGGTAGGTACACTAGACATTATCTTCATTGAGCCATATATTTTTTTGTAATAACAAGTTATTTTGTATACGGACTGAAGCGGACTGAATAAACTGGATGAAATTTTCAAAACTCCAGAACTTAAGAAAAAATAACAATAAATATTTTAAACGAAAAGAAGGATACTTATATAGTCTTGTAACAAAAAAAATTAATTATTTTAATTTGCATAATAACATTGTAAACATTAAAAATTAATGATCATGAAGCAAAATTAAAACTATCAGGTTAAATATAATCATTCTGATAGTATCACATGTACATTTTTTTACAGCTTACAATTTTTTTCACCGCTTTTAACTAATATATATCCACTTTAAAGTTTTTGACATCAAATTTTTAAACCGCTATAAACACCTAAATTGGCAACTTTTATTCACAGTTTTTAGGAGTCCTTACATATTGATAATGCAGTACATCCTGGACTCTCATAACACGAGTAATGTGTTCCATGAAATACTTGCGCTATGTGAATCCCCGTTACGAAAGTTCCAATTATTCCTGTGGGAAGAATTTGAGTTTACGTAGTTGTTTTGAGAATACCCACAAAACAAGCACTTTTCCTACAAATGAATGGTGTAGATACATGTGAATTCTGTCAAACACACAAAGAAAGAAAATGGAACAGTTACGTTCTATCTATACCGTATATGAAGCACCTGAGAACAAAAAAAAAAGGGCATAACTACTTGTGTTGGCAAACACACTGCAGTATGTCCTATTCTTTTCTCCCTAAAAATTCAAATGTCTACAAAATTAAATAAACTTGTATAAAAAAACAAATGAAATATTAAAATGTATAGATACAGTTTAAAAGCATTTACAAAACAGAAACAAAACAGTGCACGTAAGCCAGTCATGGCTGATGTGCATGTAGTCAAGTTATTTTTTCCACCAAGGGTGCGTTATCAAGGCACTCACTCCCCTGCACAGCAGGTGTTGTGTCAACATCCTCGAGAGAGAAAGAGAGAGAGAAAAAAGAGAGAGAGGTGGGGTAGCTGGCATGTCAGCATCTTCTTTGCTTGCCATGTCCGCTGCCACAGCTGAGTTCACAAAGACCTGCTGCATGAAGTGACGAACAGGCGGAAAAAAACTTTCTAGCCACGTTTGTTTGTAGCACTTTTTATTCTTGTACATGTCTCTGTACAAGTAACACATCTTGCCAATTTCATTTTTGAAGGTAGAACTTATTTTTTATCGGGGTCTTTATCTTCTAAAATCACGTATGCTCAGGTTATTTTGCTAAAAAAAAAAATACAGTCAGTCTTTTGCTGTCAGTTCTTGTTTGGCTTTAAAGGCAGTATCATCACCAATTTCCATCTCTGTACATACCTCATCCTGTTCAATGAGATATTCTGCAGTGAGCATCACACCACGTAAAGTGATCAGTTTGTTGACATCTCTTGCATTGAGCATCTAAAATCAAGCTTTTTTCCCTATTTCAACTACTTTCTCTGCTACTTCTTCCAACTGTTTCTCAACAGGCTGAAAAACACGAAATTCTTCTTTAAAGGAAGGACACAACTTCTTCCAAACACCACTAAAGACCCTGCTACATAGAGACGGTGCGATTTTCGTTGTCGTGTCGGGTCGGCGTCGTTCTCCTTGCTGCATGCTACAATGGGAGTCGTTGCTTTGCTGTTATGGTCAAGTTCTAGCAATACATAACAGATGTCAGCTCAATCGCCACTTGTCATTTTCTTTTCTTAATTGCAAACATTTGTTGCAAATTATGCTGTATTATATTTGTAGAGCAAGCAAATAAAATCTTTTTATATTGAAGTAGCTCGTAATTTTTTGGCGAATATATATATATATATATATATATATATATATATATATATATATATATATATATATGTACGGCTAACGAAAACACACTGGCAGCCATCTGATTAACACGAGTCGGTGCACTGACGGTGAAAGATTAAAGTCGACCATCTCCACCGTCCTCGACAACAACACAATCACTCTGACATCATGGTCACATTCTCCAATCAGATGGCAGAATGGCAACGACTTGACACCGACCGACACTTCACCAATTCTAGGCACTGTCAATTACACTGTTTCCTTCATGGTTTTAAGAGCACTGAATAATTTCTGATTTTGTTTCTAATGAAATTGTCTTTCTTTTTGCTACTACTTTATCAATCTTTACTTTTTTTGCACAAGTTAACTAACACAACAAATTATTAGAAAATAACTGCTCTTATTACGCAAGATGTTTGCCCTGAACAAAAAAACTATTATGCAAGCATTTCATGTGCACGCATGCTCAGCGATTACTGTCTTGAATAGATAACAGGACAGGAAGCCCTATAAACTGGCCTGTCTTGCAGTCGCTCAAGCAGCATTCACAAGTGAGCAAGCGACTGCAAACTTACAGAAATGGATTTAAGCATAATTTTCCACTCGCGTTACGAGAGTTTGATGTCGCACTATTTTAATCTTATACGTAATTTTTATTCTCGCATTGTGTGAATTTGTGGTAACCGAATCATTGCTATGCGAGTCTGAGGTGTATTAAAACTTTGACTCTTAGAAACAAAAATACGACTTCTGTGTTTACTTCGAAAAGTTTTACTTTCGCAGGTACATATGTTATTCTTCAAGAAATTACAATAAACAAATCTTCCTGACATGTTGCGCGGTTTTCAAACTGTCACTGCCACATTTTTAACGGATTTTCGCTATTTTTGTTTTATTTTTATTATTGTGACTTACCAAGTAATAACTGCAACTCTACAATTCATATTTTAATGCCGTGAATTAGATACAGTATGTTTTATTCATTGTCAATGTAATTCCTTACAATTTTTTTGTCATATAATTTTGTTATTTTTTGAGGGTTCCTGAGATTGTATTCGTAAAATTGCTACCTTGGTTAAATCCAGGGTTCGTAAAATCGGGGGTTTAGTGTATATTCATTTTCCAACAATAAGTAGCCGGTTCAACATGTTCTTAGTTTCTCTAAACTCATTTTACAAATATTTCCAAATAGGAAAACGGTTGGAAAGTTTCACTGCTATTTTACCAAAACAGGTAAGAAAATAGTTGTCTGTAAAAAACATTAACAGTAGATGGGTTCCTGTATAACATCTCAATTTTTCACTGTACTATAAAAAATTACTATACAAATTAATTTCACCATCAAAATTTTACAGCAAGAATCTTCTAAAAATACTTCGGAAGAGTACGTAGACATAAGTTGGAAATATTACAGGATTTTACAGGATTTTTTTAATGCTAATTACAGGATTTTGAAAATGATCTTGGTGGCAGCCCTGAACTACAGTACAATTACTAGCTGAGCAGTGTAAGTTTAAAAATTTTAAAGCTTGCAGTTTCTCTTTGAATACTGTAGGAGTTTTTTCTCACATTTTTTTTTTTTATTGCTGCTGCATTAGTGTAAACACACTGCAGTACATAAATATGTACAGTACATGAATAATATATTTTCTACAAACTGGTGAATATCATGAAATGTTTCTTAGCTACAAACCATTAAATAAACAATTACAAACAAATAGACCTACATTTTCTGTAACAATTGTTGGTTGTAAAAGGATTTTTGAAACTTTTAATTACATTTTCATTTTCCCCTCATTTACACATTCTCTGAATCACTTCATTTTCATCATTCCTCACCTAACGCTACTAATTTGTTCCACAATATGCGCACGTAAATTTAAATTACATAATCTGGAGAGTTATTCCTGTATAACATAAACAATGGGTGATTATCTAATGTGTTTAAATTGCAGACATATTGATTTTTTACTAAATAAGTTGTCAAAAATACTATGGAAAATAAACCAGATAACGGAATTCATCAGTTCATAACTTACGTACTAAAAACAATAAATGTAATAGCATGTCTCGGAAACGTTAACATCCACAAAAGGATGAGCTGGTCAGTGGCGCACAGTAGGCTCGAGGTCATTGACCTTCAAAGAATGAGGCTTGCTCCCGTTTGCTGTTCTGCACCTCAACACTTCACAAGACGTGTCATTCTTTCCCACTCGTCAAAAATAAAAATACATGCCTCTAGAAAGCTTCTACTTTTTTAAAATTAAAATAAACACATTATTAGTGTAACTTATGCGATACAAATTAATGAAACATTACAACTTTGAATTCCCTAAACATTTTGCTGACTATTGGCAGCAGAGACATTGTGGTTTTAAAAATTGTGTACACCTTTATTTGTTTTGGTTTTCTTTGCTGTAAAATATTTCTGTAAATTTCACTCTTTCATTTAATTCCTTGAATGACCACAGTTCTTTCTTCGTTCGGATCATTTTCAAGCAGCCTAAATCGAAACCAATACATTTGCCCTTCATGAGCGTCTGCTCTGTCTTCCAGTTTAGTTTCGCGAGGAAGTTTCTTGCATTTCTTCGCTGAATCACTGGAACTATGATGATACTAAAAGCAAGCCGCGTAACTGTTGTTTTTAAGCCATACATAGATGTTATGCCAGGATGGCGCATGTGTTTCATGCATCTAGACAAGGGTGTACAAATGAACACAGCTTACAAACTTTTAGCAATGAACATTACGTGCTAAACGAGGGATGGGTGTACTTAAAATGTAACATTTAATTTCCTTAACTTTGGGAATTACTGGTATAGAGCAAAACCTTCTTCGTACATACATTGCTTTTGGGAACTGCAAAAATTTGCATTAAAATAATTTTTAATTTTTTATACATTTAAAAGCTATATAACAATTAGTCAAAACATAGGTATTGTAAAGAAAATACAGATACAGTGAAGCCCTCTCACAAAGTTTCCTATTTAAGAAATTTTCTGTTTTATAAGTGGAATAATTTTTCACCTTGTCTAAAAACACATATGTAATTTAACAGTTTTAAGAAGTTTTCCCCTTAACGAAACACTATCTCTTTTTGATCAACCATAAACGTCTTTAAAGAGTTCTACTGTACTCGTACTGCTCTATAAAAATATGACAATCATGGCAGACTGATTAAAATGTACTTTCAATAATCCACTGTGTGCTATAGAAGTAATTGAACACAAAAAACTCATACATGCAAAAAAAAACACAAAAAGGCACAAAATGCATGCACGTGCCGACACATGCACAAACACACACAAATGACCAGTTCCCGATTCCATATCTAACCAATCTTGAATCTGGCCAAGACATAACTTTTGATGAGTGAATATTGTCAGCTGTTTCACAGAATAGCATATACTGCAGCACTTGTCAGCTGCAAACACTCGCGTAGTTACAATGCTCTAGCAACGGAAAATATGAAAATACCTGTATTTTCCAAAGAAGTTAGGAGGCTCAAATAATTTGTCCCAAGTAGCTTTGCCTTCCATGATTTCCTGAGTGACTGCCAGTCCCTGTTTGAACTCTTCCTGCATGATTGTCAACGTTGACACAGTCACGTTAAACGTAGAGTTCTGCTGAGGGTACGCTGGCGTGATTATTGGCATCAGATGATACCGGTCTGCCACATTCACCTGAAATGACAGAGAAGTCTTGTTTTGAAACAAATCTGCACGCTTCGCAGCGCACACGTCACTTGCATCACGACACACGTTGAACAGCAAAGGGTTATGGTGCAGGAAAGAAGACAGCAAAAACGTACCCGCGGGTCCCAAACGGGAAAGCCGAGGCTGGGATTCTCTGGCTGCTTGAGCAAGACAGGCTGTGGCCACTTCCACTGCGACCACACGAGGAAGAACTTGTGAACGAGCGTCGCAGCCACTGCGTTGGGGTAAAGTTGGCAGGTTCTTGCCACCAACATAGCCCACGACACTCCACCCAGATAGCCCAGTGCATTGCTGTAGATGCCGTGTCCTGCACAAACATGTCCCGTCTAGTAGCTTCACGTACAGCTGTCACTACACTTCAGCTTGCCTGCCTTGGTTTAACACTACATCCAGTACACCTTTAATATAAAATATGACACACGTGACCAAAATTGGACGTAGTTATACAAAAAGGAACCAACCCACAAATTTTTTTTATTTTGAGATAACGAAACCACGTACAAGGAGAAGGTCCAAAGTATGTGTTAGAAAAAGATCATTTATTAAATTGCAGTATTTGAAGAATAAAAAGAGAGCAGAAAAAATTGCTTACAAGAGGTTTAGATACACAGTCAATTTTAACCTTGAATATCTTGGTTGCAGTGAACTGTTGGTTGGTTCCATTTTACATAACTAGGCCTACGTCCAATTGGGATAAAAAAATTTAGTGAACATTTATAAACCCCTAAACTAAAACTGACATAACTGAGCTCTCCCTACTCTTGAACGCCCTAGAGTATATGCTGGAAACTACAATAGCAACCAAAAACTGAGTACTATGTACAAACCAATGAATTCGGAGAGGTACTAACGGAATTGGCTGATACAAATAATCTGTACCTGATCTTTGACACCATCCATTTGGCTGCGTGGAGAAGGTATTATAATCCAGATTATACACTTCATAAGTAACTGTAATGGACTTCTTCCTACTCAAAGATAGGTTGTTGCCAACCTTCCACACAGTCAACACAGACTGGTGGTAACAGACATTGATATATTTATACCTCTCATCAGCTAAATTCCACAATCCAGATTTAACTTTTGGATTGCAAACTGGGAAAATGACCACACTGATCTAGACAGGATCATTCAATTCATTCCCTTATCAATTAAGAACCATTACAGATTTCAAAAGGCAGTTACCTCTATCACCAAAAAATTACATGCCTACAGGATTCCGAAGGGAGTATGTTCCATGTTGGAATGACAACTGCAAAAGGCTTTATAAAAATTGTGCAGTAAGTGGCGACCCAGAAATTGCTGACGACCTTCTGCACTGTTTATAGATGCTTCTTTTTCCGATCAAGCAGTAAAGCAAAGAGCCTCTTACATAAACATGGCAATTCTGCTAAACAAACTACGAAACAGTCTCCTGTCTAACCAAATCAAGTAGCAAGTACAATTGTGGAAACATTGGCCTCAAAAAGTTGTGCTGGGACAGCACCGACTTTGAAGCATAATAGACTGATCTCCAGTTTTTGCTATTGTGTGCCCTTGAATTGTCAGAATTCTCCGCCTAGACTGTGACGTCAGCTAACGGAGTTGTACTGTGACGTCTGAACTGTGTAGTGCGCATGCCTCACCGCTTCGTTGGAGCTCGGGTGTCTTCGGCCGTCTTCGTGTCCCCACCTTCGGCCGGCCTTCCCTCCCTCCTTCCCCGCTCCTGCCTTAGCGTCTAACCGACCTGTGCTCGGCACTCTTTCCCCAGCGCTTCGAGGAGTAGGTTGTGCCTCTCTCGCCATCACCTCAACGCCCGCCCGATCGTTTTGTTTTTGGTAAGTGTTTATTTTAGGGTCGTTCTTCCGTGTTACGGTTAGGTAATTCACGTGTCTGCCCTTTGTTGGTTTTGTGTTTAATATTTCCGTGTTTGTTTAGTTTTTGCTTACTTCTTCACCTTCCTATCTTTCTAATGGGCCGAGCGGACGTTGATGTGATGGGCGAGAAATTAGAGTCGAGGCATTGATTTATTTGTTTAATCCGTAGTGTACTCAGTCATGTGTTTTGGTTAAGGCTTACGAGCCATCATATGTTTGTTAAGGGCTCTGAGCCCGTTTTGCTAGTGTTATTATTGCAATTTGTATAACTTGTATGCCATCAGTGGACATTGAGTTAAATACACATGTCGAAAACATGCCACGATTACGTTTGTTTCTAGTAGATGTTGTCATTCCCACTTGCATTTAATGTGTGTGTTTGTCCGTGTCTTTTGTGTTTCCCCTTGGAATTGTTGTGACTATGCACACCCCGGGATTAGCCCGATTAGACCAGGATTTCAAACGTAGGTCTGGTAGACAGTGGTCTGGTTTATTTGTGCCTTGGAACGGGGCACAAAGTCACATATGATGAAGATGAAAAGAGAATGAAGAACACTCAGAAGAAATTCACCAAATGAATCTAACTTGTTCTAGACTGTTCACAGGGTTAGTCTTATAACCGTTACAAAAAAAACTAAACAAAGCAAGCCCCTGACTGACAGAACTCACCCAGAGTTCCTTGCTCATGCTGGAAATAACATAACTATATAACGTGCACAATTCTTCCCTATTACATTTTAAACTGGGCATATCTGCAGAGAGTTCAAAAAGTTGAAAATTATCGCTCTGTTAAAAACAGGACAACCAGCCAATTAACCTCGAAGTTACAAACCAATAGCATTTCTTAGCTGTACACGTGAGCTTCTTGAATACCTCTTACATAACAGAATTTTGGATGCCAACATAAAACACTTTGGCCTTCCACAACAACAAGCAGGATTCACACCAGCCCACAGTTGCTGTGACCAGGTTCTGGCCCTACCCAGCTTACATAGAAGCCAGTTTTCAACTGAACCTGAAAACATCAGTGGTATTCCTGGACCTCGTGTCAATCTTCGGATCTCACGACCGCTCTAATATTCTCTGTAGCCAAATACTGTGCTGCGGTATGGATCAATAATTGTCATTCCAAGCTTGTTTGTAGACAAACACACAAACACATCCATGAGACTTATCTCTGGAACCATCAAATCTACACCTACACTACGTGAATTCATAAAATTGTTGAAAATCCAGTCCTCCTGGTCCATGAAGATCTCCCACAAATAAACCGCTGGCGTCAAGAATCCTAAAAACCATAACCACATCTAGTTGGACTTCAAAACAACAATTACAAATCTAGAGATCAATGGATGCATGAATAGGACCAAAAAACAAGTGAACCACTGCAACAATGGTTGCATACGCCATATTTTGGCGTGTATAGGAGGCATGCATGTATAGGTCGCACCAATCATTATATATTCCAAAATAGAAAAAATAAAAATCTAGTGTACAGGCCGCAAAATAATTTTTCTTACGTGTGTGCCGAGTGTTCACGTATGGTAGGTAACGTAGCAATGCCACAGTAACAGATGCACATGATTAACACGACCTTGCATGCACAACCTTGGGAGTCTCTGTTGTCACTTCGCCGCCGCTTCAGTTCATCTCGTGCATATCTTAAATAGAGTCTTACGTTAGTGACAATGGGAAAGGAAAGCGCAATGTACAAGACTAAGTTTAAACTGCAAGTTGTAAGCTATGCATTGGAACATGGAAAACGGATGGCAGGACAAAAATTCAGTATTGACGAAAAAATGTTATTCGATGTTGGTGCAAAGAAAAACACTTGTTAGAAACTTTGCCTAGACATACAGCTGCTCGGCTGGGAAAGAAATTAAAATATCCAGAACTTGAAGAGTAGTACATTCTGCATGTGCTTGCTATTAGGTTCAATGGATTTTCTGTAACTACAGATGTTTTGTTTGAAGCAAAAAAATTGCGATGAGTCAAAATAATTCAGTGGCTGAATTCATGGCTATTTACGGTTGGTTATGACGATGGAGGCAGACGTCTTAAATCCTGCCTCTTCACAAATCGTCAATTTTAATAAAAAATGTGCGGGAAGAGGGGGACCAAGAGGAAGAGGCTGACAATGTTGACAATAGTGAAGAAAATTTCAAACTGTGATGTGTAAAAATTACTGTATACGTTTTTGTTAGCTTAACGAGAGTTCATAATTTATGGTTCATGTTGTAAGTACCAGTAGGTGTATCATTTATTTTTGTTCACGATGTATAAATACTATTATCAACAATGTTTCTGTTTTTTTACTTTGCATGCGAGTGGTAACACTGTTGTTTAATCACTGGTTACATTTTCGTGGTCAGTTATTAAAAGTAGAAAGTAGCAAATACACAGAAATTTCCGTACGTTGAAGGCTATTTTCTATAGACGCAGGGCCTTTGGCATTATTGTGACAAAAAGTGTTTATTCGAAGTTTAAAAAAAATTTAAGAGTATTGTTTACAGCCTGCACCCTAAGTATTTATGAGCCATTTTAGTAAAAAAAAAAATATATGTGCTCTATATACACACGCCTAAATACTGTGACTACTACCTCAACATTCCGGGATGCAAATTAAACCAAGGATAGTGGATAAAAGTAAACCGGGTGTGCACTGAGCATGGAAAGTATGACGAATAGCTACGTAAATAGGAAAAACAATCTCCGGACTGTTACAGTGGCGCACCACGGCAATTCATCTAGCATCTTTCCAGCACATGTCCGTTGCAGTTTTGTAAGAGAAAGTGGACTGACATCTTGGAGGCATCTGAATTGGCACTGAAATAGATTGACATTGACAGATTATTTCTTTCATGTCCATATTGTTTAAAAAAATTATTTGTTACTCCTTTTATATGTCTTTCATACTGCTGTGTAGTTTATGTCTTTATGTCTGTAAGTCCAGCCCTATATGCATATACAGTGGAACCTCGTTAATACAAAGTTCTCACTACAGTGGAACCTCGTTAATACAAAGTTCTCATTAAGACAAAGTGATTTTTATTCCCCTTGGAAAGGGACAAGCAATAAAATAATTACTTTAACGTTTAATAAAAATTTTGTTTATGCATTAAACCATGTAATATAAAGTTCTCAAGTAAAAGGAAGTCATAGTGGTGCAAAGACTATCTGATTTATGGAGATAAACAGAGTAAACAAAATTTTAGAAACTTTTTAAGGTTTTAGTGAACACCTGTTACTACAAACCTCATAATTACAAACAGCCAAAATTTTGGTCCCTTCAGGTTTGTATTATTAAGGTTTGACTATTACAAAGTGGTTTTCTTTCCCCTTTTGATTGAGAAATTAAAGAATTTTTACAGATCTTTACAAGTTTCCGCAAAAACCTGTTAATACAAACCTCATTATTACAAAGTGCAAAAATGTTGGTCCCTTCAGGTTTGTATTAAAGAGGTGCCACTGTAATGACAAATTCTAAAAAATTAACTTGTTTAGCACAACACCTAATTCTATACCTGAAGAGTTGTTATTTTTAAATACACCCCATTCTGTTTCTCCAGTTATTTCAACACTAGTAAACTTCTGTAAATTTCTATTACCTACAAGACCTCCCTACCTACACATAAAATGTGTTGCAGCAAGTTATGACTATTCTTTTTGTAAATAAACTATTAAACACACATTATACTTATATATTTAGTACAAGAAGATACCACTTCAAAATATGATGCTACAATTTTACAAATTTGGCACATTCGTTAAACAAGACATTTTCAAGCCCATCAAAAGCCAAACATGACACTTTTAAAAACTACAGTATCTGGAAAAATAACAACCAGATTTTAAAAACATAATAGAACCAAGCATTAGATTTTAAACACAGGAATAAACTCTCTGTGCATGTCTCTCTTTTTGTGTGTGTGTGTGCACGTGCGCATGTGTGTGTGCACGTGCGCATGTGTGTGTGCACATGCGCATGTGTGTGTGCGTGTGCACATGTGCATGTGTGCATGTGCATGTGTGCATGTGTGTGCATGTGTGTGCATGTGTGTGCATGTGCATGTGTCTCTCTCTCCACTGTCTCTCTGTATGAGTCTATGCACTGTCTCTGTGTATTTGTCTCTCTGCCTGTCTGTGTATGTGTCACTTTCCCTCTGTCTCTGTGTGCGCGAGTCTCTCTGCCTGTCTGTGTATGTGTCACTCTCCCTCTGTCTCTGTGTGCACGAGTCTCTCTGCCTGTACGTTTGTCTGTCTGCCTACGTGTGTGACTGCGTCTCTACCTCTGAGCGAGACTGTGTCTCTACCTCTGTGCGAGACTTCGTCTGTCTCTACCTCTGTGCAAGACTTCGTCTGTCTCTACCTCTGTGTGTGTGTGCGCTTCTGTCTCTCTGCCTCTGTGTGCTTTTGTCTCTCTGCCTCTGTATGTGTGTTTCTGTCTCTCTCTGCCTCTCTGTATGTCTCCATCTCCTTGCTCGGTGCAGGTCTGTCTCTCTCTCAGACTCTCTGCAAGTCTCTCGCTGCGTACAGTAGATCCCCGATTTAACAAAATCAGGAAAAATGAAAACAGCGATCTAAAGAAATAATTTTTAGGAACCTTCAAAAATGTATCAAATAACTAAGTAACTTTCGAAAAATGGAATATTAATTGTAATTTAAGCCCTTTAAAAATACTAGCACTGACAGCAGTATATACTTGTTTCTCTGTAAAACAGCTTAAATCATCTGTCGAGAAACAAAAAAAAATTTGTTGAAAACTTTGGCCACAGGAGCGATGTTGAGATACGCTCACACGGTTGCGGCCGAGCGAGCGCCACTGTAATGCAGAACAAGTGCACGCCTAGAACCTCATCCTGGCGGCTGGCTAGTGAACGAGCATCTAGGTACCCAGTCTCCACAGCGTGGCGGACAGTGCAGGAACTAATTCACAGATAGTGCTACACGTCTCCGTTAGAATAAGCTGCAGTGCCGTGTGCTCTATTGAAGAATTCTATCACTGATAGAATGCAGTGGTGTGCACAGTGATTATCTACACTCGTGTCCCGTGATAAAACAGGCGAGTTTATAAAAAAATACGCAATACTTCTGCAGACTTTTTACAACGAATTTATTACCGTAAACGTAAATAATTTGTATCTCCGATGCTAAAGAAACGCTTGAGAGCAAAATATTTTTAGCGAACAGATCAATGAATTTGTTTCACGAGCGCGGCTGCATACAAGCTACAATGGAAGCCGCCGCAAGTATTTAATTATTATTTTACCGTTGTCTCGCAAAATTTTAATTCAGTTTTAAATTTACTAAAAAAAAATTTTCTTACTATTTTTATGGAAATTTTCTTAATTTTGTTGGTGGAGTGGGTGGGAGAGAGACGGAAAGATTGACGGCTCGGGCGGTGTTGGTCATCACTTCTCACGTGTTGATAGCTCGCAAGGGCGGTATAACCCACCATGAGCACGCTCGCTGAGCATTGCACTGAACGGTTTTGAAATTTTTCAGCCAATTTTTTTTCTTTTCACTACTGTGGCTTACCTGTTAACAGTAAATGCATTTTGTTATAGTTTTCAGCCAATATACTTTTTAAAATTATCTTAAATTCCAACTAAACATGTTCGAGGATCTAACTTTTTTGTTGAGGAGGAGGGGAGAGGTAAAGTCGGATTTAATAAAATTTAGAGTAAACATTTTCAGGTCCCATGGCACTTCGTTAATTCGGGGTTCTACCGTATGTCTCTCTCTCTCTCTGCCTGTGTGTGTGTCTCTTCTGTGTGTGTCTCTCTCTGCATGTTTGTGTCTCTCTATGCCTCTGTTTGTGTGTGTCTCTTCTGTGTGTCTCTCTATGCCTCTGTGTGTGTGTCTCTTCTGTGTGTGTCTCTTCTGTGTGTCTCATCTGTGTGTGTCTCTTCCGTGTGTGTCTCTTCCGTGTGTGTCTCTTCTCTCTGTACGTCTGTGTGTGTTTACCAATGTACCTCTATATGTCATGTGTGGGTGTCTGTGTGGGTGTGTGTATGTCTGTGTGTAAACCTGTCTATGTCTGTCTGCATGTCTCTGTGTGTACATGTCTGCATGTCTCTGTGTGTACATGTCTGCATGTCTCTGTGTGTACATGTCTGTATGCCTCTGTCCATGCGTGTCTGTTGCACTATCTCTGTTCTCTGTGAAAATGTTAAAACAGTATTTGCTTAAATTCTTCGTTCTGGTTTACCTATTTTTGGCCTTTCTAAATTATATTGCAATGACAATGCTGCTCGTCACTACACCTTGCTGCACTTAATACCCCAGAGCCAAACGGCACTTCCCTACACACACCTCCGCAACCAAAAACAAAGAATGTAACAATGTAGCAGTTTCTAGTGAGCTACCACTTGCATCATGAGTCCAAGCAACTGTTATGCTCTCAACTGATTCATGAAAGTCTTCGACTTAAGAGAGAATTATCGCATCATAACCCAAAGTCAAACTTATTTAAGTTTCAATTACTTGCTTCTCACTGGAACAAAGCTACAAACTGATGTAAACAGCATACTTCTAAGGTTCTGGTGCCCCATTATTGTATGTATACACTGAAGATGTCCGACAGATGTATCGCAGATCTGGGCGATACCTGAGCTGAGCCACCTGAGCACACATACTTTCAACCAACAGACCAATTGAGCAAGATTCCAGAGAACACAGTAAAGTATAGTGTTTCCTATGCTCCTAACTTGGCAATTCCCACCATTTATCAGTTATCAGAGATAATGAACAACTTAAATTCCCTACTGCCAGTGCTGTGTTGCATTATGGTGTGAAAACTTTTTCTGAGTCTTGCACCAAAAAGCTTTGCTGCTTTCATTAATTACGAACTCAGTTTAATGTTTTGAACAAAACAGTTGTAATGTATAGGGTTGTGCGAATGTTCGGTATACCAAAACTAAACTTTCACTAAGAATAAGAATTTCAGCTGTCAAAATTAGTTAATACGTAAGCAAAATATTTCGAGTTTAACAAATTTTTGATAGCGTGTATAACTTCTTTTTGTTTTAACTAGTTCAGAAAAACATCTTAATTCAATGAACTTGTAATCACAAGTCATGTAAACATATTTATTAGAAAATATTTACATCACTATTTGCGTGCTGTTGAAAGATCGTGCTGCAAAACGTAAACAAACATGGCAGATAGTGTGAAAAGGTGCTATTCCAATGGGCGCCAACAATAACAGTATTAACACCACGGAATCCTAGCAAAATCACGTATCTTTTGAAAAATTACTCTATTCATTTGTACTATCAAACAGCAGCATAGGTATACAGTAGAACCCTATTAAGATGACTGTAGTGGGACAGAAAAAAATAATGCTTATTAACCAGGGCAACTTCTTAAAAGGGCAAAATTTTACATATGTTTATACAGGGTTGCCACTAATTTTCCATGACCAAATTCCCTGACATTTCCCTGATTTCCAGACAAAGTAAAATTTCTTCCCTGACATTTTTTTCCATCTTCACTATATTTATAAGCTATTCAGATCACAATACTTATATTGCTAGCCGTATTGACAAGTGATCAAGATTTACGCTTAGTAACCAAATGTATATTTAATTAATAATTTACCTTGCTGAGCATCGACAGCATCCAAAAAGTTGAAGCATAGCATAAATTATGCAATTTTTTGCAAACATGTAGACCAGGCAACAAGTGTCTTGTACCTCAAAATTAAATAAAGTAGTGTTGAGTTTTCAGGATTAATATCTTAAACTTCAAGGAAGATCTGGAAAATGTTTACATTTATTATTTCGATATTACCCTTAAAACTTGCATAATATGACTGGGCTACGTACTGTTTTACACAAATCTGGACAGTCCTACATTTTTGAAACACATTAATATTATTTAACATGTAAAGTTAGTTTAGCAAACATATTCACACAACTTCCACTTCCGAATCATTGAAATATAAAGTTAGTAAATACGTCTACATAAGATCATGAATTTATTCATCAAGAACTGTCAATTCTTCTTTGGATTTCAAGATCTTTGATTCTTTTTTTAAGGGCACCTTTAAAATTTGCCTAACATGAATTGGCTATACAATACAGTATTTTACAAAAATCTACATAGTCACACAGTTTTTTTAAGCACATTTCGAAGTCATTTAACATTTTATTACTGTTCATTTAAATAGATGACAACTATTATAATGTTACAGATGCCAAGATATTTTATTGTTAAAGTTTTCTACAAGTTAACCAATACACTCAAATCCCAAACAATTCGGACGCACCTCCGTTTGTACATGTGCAAAATGTAAAATGACAAATTTTCTACACACAAAATTAGGCCACGTGATCGTTTATGACAAAATAATAAATTCCCGCGAATAAATTTACGGTTGGCGTCTTTAGATTAAACCATAAAAATTCATAATCATACTATGAACTAAATTTCTTATACCTATCCACACAACAAGTAACGTCTGACAAGAATAAAAAAAGGTATGGTAACATCATCGTACCGTAATAAGTTAAAACAATATTATCACTTACCTTTCCTGCTTGAGAAATGTTTTTAACTTAAAATATAAAGCCACGTCTTGTTAATGATAGTAGTAACTCACTTTGTTTAGAAAGATAATCGTTCATTCAGTCCTGAAAAACAAAACAACTTGGCCGACGCAACAAAACAAGTTTCTGATTTGAAAATTAATTCTATTTGCGTCTGCCGTCTATCCTGTTGCATGGAAAGGCGTCCACGCATATTAATACGTGAAAAAGTTCACATTATCTGCATAAACAATACAGAGATTTTTTATCAGTACAACTCAAAACTCGTGCGTAGCAAACAAATAACCTCACTCGTCCAAACACACGTGAGACGCAATCGCCGCGCCGATAGTCGTTTTACAATTAATTGATATATTGATGAAATCAAAACTACTAGAAGCTGTTGAATCGATACACAAGAATTTCTGTCGATGTATCGAACATTGTAAAATAAAGTTTAGCTAAACCACATAATTGATTTCATTGATCACATTACAATTTTTTTTTTTTATCATTTCAAAATATAGGCCTACAAAGGTTGCAAAATATGTTTCGATTTTGTGCTTTCTGAACACAAATATGTGCAGATATCAGACTATTAAATTCCCTGACATTTAACTACCGTTTTTTAAATTCCCTTACATTTCCCTGATTTCCCTGAGAGCTTTCAAATTTCCTGACAATTCCCAGTTTTCCAGACGAGAGTGCCAAACCTGATATAGACAAGGTGCAATACTACAGTCGGCCCGCCTTATCCGCGGACTTCGCATCCGCGGTTTTCACCAACCGCGGTCGGAAAATTAAAAAAAAAAAAAAAAAATACTCCCGGAAGATAAATATGAAACGCTTGAGACTACTTTCCCGCGCGCCGTGCACAGTTAGCCGCACGACTACACGAGCGCGACACTCGGCGCCGCATACGCGCATGAGACACGAGCAGCTGCCAGCTAGTCTGGTGTCAGTCACAGTGTCTGCTTTGTGTCCGTATACTGAGTGAAGTTGCACACGGTTTGCGGCGTA
>PNEQ01003443.1:0-20714 GCA_003012365.1 Medauroidea extradentata
GTTGTTTGGAATCGACGGCCAGGTGGTCTTTTACGTCAACGTTCCATGCTTGTGCTAGACAGTTTTCGTGGCCATCTCACCGAAAAAGTCAAGACAAGGATTAAAGAAGAGAGGTGCGACCTTGTCACGATACCAGGTGGTTTGACCAAGTTGTTACAACCATTAGATGTTGTTGTCAACCGGCCGTTTAAAAACCACTATACACAGCAGTACAGTGAGTGGATGCGATCTTCTGCCCCACACACGTTGACACCCACAGGAAGAATGAAACGAGCTTCGTTGTCAACTGTGTGTGAGTGGATAGTTGCCGCGTGGAACGCCATTCCCGCGGAAACAGTCGTGAAGAGTTTCAAGGTAACGGGCTTGACTAACTCACTAGACGGAACCGAGGATGACGAATTGTGGCAGAACGAGGAAAGAAGTGGAAGCGAGAGCGATGCAGAGGCAGATGATCCTGACGAAGTAGAGGAGGGGGAATAGAACAGTAACAAGATGTGTATAGTTAGGGGAGGGGAGGTTTGGGAGGAAAGAAGTGGAAACGAGAGCAAGGCAGAGACAGATGATCATGACGAAGTAGAGGAGGGGGAATAGAACAGTAACAAGCTGTGTATAGTTAGGGGAGGGGAGGTTGGGTGGTACACGGGTGGTGGTTTGTAGAATATTCTGTGGATGATCAACGTATTTTAACATGTACAGTTCTGGGAAATATTGTGTAACTATTACGCCTTTTGTGAACTTGTGTTTATAAATCATTAAATAATATCTTAACTACCGTTAATCTTTCCAGCTTAGTGTACACACAAGAACATTGCCACGTCACTTCTTTACTGTTATATCTGTACCGTAAGTATCGTATCATTTTAACTTTTTAATCTACAACGTGCAAGTGCGTGCGCACTAGAGAACATTTTTCCCCCTTATCTGTCTTCTCCTCTTCCCTCTCCACTCCGTGTAGAATGTTTACTCATCGCCCGATGCGTCTTTGTCCAGCGCTTCCCGGCGCTTGGCCTGGTCTGACCGGGTCTGACGGCAAGCACGGGACTTGGTTTAAAAATAAAACATGGTCTACCTATATTACTTATTTTCTTGCTTTCTAGAAAATTTACGGTCTTGGGCGGTTTATTTCACAAACTGAATGTAGTTCTGATCCACCATTTAACAATTTTGCTCAGAAAATAACCTAAAAAAAATTTTTTTTAATTCCGTGTAAACGCCCCACCCCTATTTTAAAATTGAAAATTAGTGAAAAAATGTGGGGCGTTTACACGAGTAAATACGGTACTGCTACTGAGAGGATTTTCAGCACAGGAGAACATCTTGACATGTTTGAGTTTTGATTGTTTTTATGTTATCAGTTTTCATTGTACTTTCTTGTTTTGTGCTGACAGTATCTGATGGAACAGAAAATTCTTTAGTCGTATTAACACGTGTTCTCACGAATTTGTAATGCATCTTCATTATTTTAAATTTTTATGCCACTGAAGTATCTCTATATGCGATCAAATTGAATGCCACCATATTACAGTTTAATCAAGCTATCATTACCCCCACCCACGGCCGTAGAAGAACAGGTCTGGACACTCACCTCGATATTTGACCCCCTCGTTGTTTGGCTGTAGTTCACCAAGTTACCGAGAATATTATGTTTTATGGGCGCTGATGTTACGGCCATCGGACTAAACTCAGCCCACTTCCTTTCCGCTAAGATAAACAATTTATCAAAACGTATTTTTTATCAATTTATGAAACACTTTCTTCGCTCACAAATTTAAGAAAAGGCTCCAGCAATATGTATTTACTTTATAAGTTTAACAGTGGAAAAAAGTGGAAGGGTTTGAGTCCGACCGCCCGGGAAACAGCGCCAAAAAGTACAACAATCTCGGTGACTTAACGAACTACAGCCAAACAACAAGGGGGTCAAGCAAAATACATTGTTAGACGAGTGTCCAGACCTGTTCTTCTACGACCATGCCCCCACCACAGTCAACAGTATCCTATCTTTGCCTGCAGTATGGCAGTGGTCAATTTGGTCATGTAACAAGAGCAGTGTAATAGTCTAATCCTTTTATAACGTATTTGGGAAAAAATAAAATTTTCGTTGTATATAGGAAAGTATAATTATACTAAATGGTAGTCAGATAGGACCTAACAAAATTTTGCAAACTGGGAAAATATAATGGATGTAAATTCGGGGTTTCACTGTATAGATGCCAGTTTCAATTTACCAATACTTAGTTAACAAGTATAATTTACGAAAATTTTAAACTAGTTTTCTCATTTTACTAACTAAAATTATTTGTAAAATATTTTATCAGGATGTTGAGTTTTTTTAGAGTGGAACAAATTTAAGTTTAGTGGGTGGAACAAAGATTTGATGAATTTCAATTTGAGTCGTTGATGAAAAAATGTGTATAATCTTCTAATTAGAAGTTATAAAAATGAACTACTTAATATATGAAAAATGATCGGTAGGTTGTACATAGTGAAATGAGCATACATGTTTTGTTAACTATACCTTACTGTGGACGCTGTTAACTTGGAAAAAGTCTCTACGTTGTTTGTAATTATTTATATATATATATGTGTACAGTATTAAGTTTTCTGTCACTCCTTTTTAATAGCATATTAAGTGCCATTGAGTTGTGCTAGTTTCATAAAGGATTGCAAAAAAAAATGGCCAATATTTAGGTATGAACACCGTCCGTGAGAGTCCTGTTGGTGGGTGGTACGAGTTCTGTTGAAGCCCTTAAACAGGTTATTTCTTATCATCTTGATGCAGTTTGCAGAGCACTTAATTGGAAGTAAAATATTATTTACTTTTTTTTAGTAGTCGAATCCTATTATTGCAATTTTTCGTGGCTTACGTTTGATCCTTGCTATATCTGAGTCACTGTTCTTGGATTGGTTTTATGTTTACTATAAAAATTAATCCTAAATATGCATTACATTTTTATAGGTTATAATAATTACATGTTTTTATAATTACACTGTATGTTATGGTAATAGTTATTTTTAATTAAATACTATAATAGTTAAATTTTATTTTTAGTTAAATGTTACAGATTTCAGGTCTGAAATAAACCTAAAAGATGCTATAGCAATGTAGGCCCCACCGTAATGAAGATAGATTAGTGGTACCATATGTATAGGTGCTACTGGTACTGAGCCTAACATAATATAGTAATGAAACCAGGATATCTTTGTGATTAAAATATTGCTACACCCTGCCCTGTTTCACAGATGTGCTATTACTGAATTCATCAAAAGGTATAAAAGAGCAGACTAGACCAGAGTCAAGGATAAGATAATTTTGACATTGCTTTTACTGTAAATAAAGTGACATATTTGTAGGTCAATTATACATGTTTAAATTAAAATAATCCTTCTTGTGTTTTAAAAATGTGTGAATATTTGAGACAAAGTTCAGAAAAGGTTAAGGTAATTACATTTTGTTGCTAGGGATGTGTAGGATTCCTACCTTTGGGAAAATTCTCGAGAAATAAAGGCTACCAGAAATTTCGAGATAGAAAAAGTTCTTCCTGGAAAAAGTTAATAAGACAAAAAAAAATTAAAAATTCACAAAATTTATTAAGTCAATAAAAAGCAGGAAAGCAATTAATCAGGATAAATATTTAGCTTTTGCCACACAACTGTTTATCGTAAAATATAGTTCTTGGTACTCTGAAAACAGTGACACAACATCAACCTAACCTACATTAATGGTCATAAATAATAAGTGACATTATTTTATCCGTACTCAGTTTATTAATTCGCAACTTAATATTTGTAAGAACATAGAAGTGAAATGGGAAATATAGATATAGACATATACCCTATATCGAACGTGGACAAATGCAGGGATGACCACCACCCGCCAATTTTATGACGGCAAAAAATGCTGTTATAAACAATACACTAGTGATTATTATATTTGAAAAAATATTTACCATTGTTGCCACCAAGTTCGGGTTCAAAATCTTGTAATTAGCGTTAAAAAAGCCTGTAAAATCCTGTAATATTTTCAACTAAGTTATACCAATTTCACCTATGTATTTTTAGATTTCTTTTCTAAAACTTTATAACTTTAATAGCAAAATTAATAAGTCTGTAGTAAGCTAATGCTGTGAAAAAGTTTGGTCTGAGTAAGAAGGAAACAATCAAATCATTATGTTCTTACTGATTGAACCATTTTATAATTATTTTAAAATAACAGTGTAACTTTCTATCTGTTACCCTACTTGGTAAATGTGTAAAAAAAAGTTTAGAGAAATTATTATGTACATGTTCAACCAGCTAATTGTTTTAACAAATAAAGTATTAGTAATTAAAAAATAATTCACATTTAAGAACCCTGCATTAATTATTTAAATTTCTCGATTATTGACAAAATTGTTTAATAGGTCATAATAGTAGCGGTGAGTTAATTTCTTGCATGAAACTGCATAGTTATCGTCTTGGATCTGCTTTTTGGACTAGTTGAATTCGAGACCACAGGCATAGCTGAAAATTATATTTTTCAAAGTTTTAGAGACTTCAATTAGTGGTCCCACTCTTAGTGACATTGCTATTTACAAAAGGATCTATCCAGCAATGTTTTAAGTTTTTTCTAATATGATGATCAAAATTAAACAAACTAACATTTCATGTAACAAACAGAGTTTATTACTTCATAGATAAATGTTTGGTAACTAGGTAGAGATCGAAAATTTCGTTGTCGATACCGTCGGCTCCATGGTCACGGCATTCTATGGCTGTTGTCACAGCCATGATCGCAGCTGTCGCCATATTGGTACATACAAAATATTGATAGACTTGCAAAACATACCACAATAATTTAATATATCTGTCCAAGAATATCTATGGCCATGAATGTCACTCGCATCGTGGCGCCACACATGAAATGTAAATATTTTGTTAGTTTGCAGAGTGTTTGGAAATATGTGTGATTGTCTGTTCTTATTTGTATATTAGTTGTAACCTTTAAATATCAGTGAAAGTGGATAAAATTCGTTAAAATGGCATCCCTGTATTCAGATGTGTTATATGCATAATCAATTAGTGAATTTTGCAGTGAATATTTTTATAAACAACGTACAGGTGTTTTGTAAATAAATGAAATTGTGGAAAGCAGCAGTTATGTTCCAAACTGTTCGTATTACATCTGGTTTCTGTTCCACTGGAACTGCAGAGCAACACGTTACTTTGAAAAGTACAGTGAAACCCCTTATTTACACTTTTCAGGGGGACAGGGCAAAAATAGTGTAAATAGCGCGAAAATTTAAATTAAAGGAAATCTCAAAAAACTTATTTAACTTAGGGTACCTTATGGAGTACTTTTATTTTCATGTTATTTAAAAAACTCTCTGCCAGTAAAGTCGAACTAAGATCAAAGTGATGCTATGTGTGCAAGCAATGCACGTATCCTATTTTGTCACATTAAATTTGGAACAGTGCAAGTTACCAATACTAGAATTGAAAATACTGTTATGGGAAGAGGCAAGTGCACCTGTCACTGTAAGAGACCATCTTAGAATGTAAAGAGATCTGATACATTTTATTAATGCAGTTTGGTTAACATTCTTCAGCTTTTTGAATTTTTTTTTTGCAATACTATCACGAATTTAGACACTAATAGTACACATTTGAATGGGATTGGAAAGTTCTTTACCCAGATCAACGCATGTTCCCACGAACTACCACTTCATGATTTTCAATTTTTGTTTTATCATAACTATTGTCAACTATTATTTTTTCCATTACATTACAGTTATAAAACCATCTAAACACACTGCCCTAAAATGGAAATGGTTTTAAAACACACCTGTTTATAATAAAACCTATTCAAACATTTTTCAGAAATTTTAGGTTAAAGTTACAGGTATTTGCGCTTATAAACAATGACGAACAAATGTGCGTACAGAGATCAATGTTGCCAATGGGAATACAGCGACCAATAGCATTCGAGACAATCTGTAGTGCTAGTGGCAGCAATTCTGTTGCTGCTATCTTGGATTTATTGTGCCGTGAGCGCAAGCGCAATCACTGTAATTTTGCTGTGGCTTTACACGTGATAACTAACTTGCCTGTGGTGTCGCAATCCATGTTGTTAAACTTTGTGTCACTTATTGTTTTGAATGTTAACGAGGAAAGGTGAACAGTAAAGACAGTATAAACTTAATTGGGTGTTATTTTACATATTCTGAAGACAACGTACTCAAAACATGTTGTAAAATCACGTCGGAAACAAATCAAAAGTTCAAAAAATTATTTAGGTTCTCAATAAAAGCAACACAAAGATATGGTGGCAGAACGAAAGAATGTCACATGACAGCGGTAGAAGGGGTTTAGTCGAGCTAGGGTTTGTGGAGCTATGACAAGAGACACAACAAAAGTCTTCTTCACACTGTCACAAAACTCATTGCAAGTTCGCTTCATGTTATCTCGTCAAATGTTTCTGCTAAAAGCGCTTTTCTTGTAGTATTTTGACTTTTTTAATATATATATATATATATATATACATTTATTATAAAAAGATATGTACTATTAGACAATGAGCACTTGTCGTGTTGTCACGTAAGTCACTTAATACACGTTCACTGTGCTGCTTTTTACTGTTTAATACTCAATATGATTTGCCATCTTGTGTTGATCGCAGGAACTTCTTTCCTGGTTGGTAGCAAATTAGCTAACATTTTACAGCTTGGAGCTGTTTTCAATACATAGTCTAAATCACACAAGCTGAATTCATAATGAGACATTAAGGCCAGTTTTTCATTAGTTGTTATGTATTTGTGTAATTTTTTTTGCAAACAGGATGACATTTTTTTTATGTATGGGAAATTGTTTTATATTAAAGAAGCAACAATTTTGTTAAATGTGTGGTTCTGTTAGGATCATTAATTCCTAAGAAAATATGCATATATCATTAATTCCTAAGAAAATATACATATGTATAATGTATTTCAGTTACTATCTTCACTAGTATTTGACATAATTTTTCTTTTGAAATTACTTATATAGTTTTTTTGTATATAATTGTATATTTGTATTGGAATGGTGGAAAGCATGGTTACTAAAATGCTACTGATTTTAGAAACTATAGTAAAGTTCTTCATAGTACACTTCTGGATGCATTCAATGGTCTGTTAATTTGATGTTATTTCTGAGGCATTAGGAATGAAGATCTTTTCCAAACTTGAGTTGTTAATAGAGTGTGAAAAGGATTGCAGAGTTGACAGTTAACAAAGCTGACTACGTGTGTTTTGAACATGGACATACAAAGAAACACAATGGCCAGAAATGAAGAAATAAATAAGGAAATATGTTGAAAGTCAAGATTTGTTTCCCACTTGATGAATGATGCTGAAACCAGCAAATTAAAGTAAGTTAATATTGGATGAAGATTGGTTCTCAAATGAAACTGAGTAAATAATTTAGTAAATGTGTTGCTATTTTTTACAATTTGAGAAGAACCAAATTTAATAACTCAATCAGTCAGGTGGTTTTTGCACCCACCTACTTTTCAGTTAGTAATTTGACATTTTGTAGTTTGTAAATTTGTGCAAATAGTAAACACTTCTGATTCGTTTCAGGAAATTTTCAGTCACTATGGTTCAGACCTGGATATTTATCTTTTATTGGCATCCTTTTGCCGCAGTTGTGGAAATTCGAAGATTAGAAAGTAAGAATTCTCACTTGGACGTGTGTTGGCTGTATCAGTTAACTGGAGTGTGCAGAATGGACATTGATTTTTGGTGTGCTGAAGGAGTTGCATCATCCTGGTGAACAAGATTTAATTCTTTTCTACAGATGTGTAAAACAATGTCAAGAAATTTACATTTGATTTGCAAGTAACTTGAGATTGGTTTTAACATTATAAGTTTTAACATAATTTTCTGTAGTATTTCTGTTTTTGAGGTTTAACGGAGCAATAAACATACGTTATCATTGGTTGGTGAGAAAATTTTACACATTATACTACTGCAGAATGGGGAATTTGTTTGGGTCGCTTTTAAAAAGAATGTAAACAAATTGTTGAAATTATTCATTTTTAGAAGATAATTAATTTTCATATTCCTGTATGTAAATTGCATCAAAAGTACATACTGTAAGTATACACGACCAGTAGACATAATGATTTGCTTTTACGCTGTAATACAAATAACATTCTTTTTTGAAATTTAATTGTGTGATGTTCATTAATTAATGTTATCCATGTTGGATAAATTTTCTATCAGGAAAAAATATATATTAGTTGGTGCTTTTATACTGCTTCCACTAGTACCTTATATACAGTAAACTCCCGATTATCCGTGCCCCGATTAACCTGTTTTTGGATTATCTGTGCGGCTTTTTGTAAGATGAACACTTTAAAAACCAAACATTTTAGCCAAAATTTTTTGGAATGTAAGAGTGTTAACTCTTGCGCGCAAGAATAGATTAACGAGATCGCTCAAAAGTGGATTAACAAAATTTCAATATCATTTTTTCTAATTTTTTACTGTGCACTCCGGATATATTTTATTTATTTACGTGAAAACGTTGTGAAATACGTTATTCATAGTTAAAAACCATTACTCATTATGGTATTTGAGTTAAATATAAATGCAGGTTTTTTTTTTTTTTCCTTTTTTTATTAACAGATTTGCTATTTTCGGGTTATCAATGTTTCACGATTATCCGTGCATGGCGCAGCACCAATTAACACGTATAACTGAGAGTTTACTGTATTTGAAAATATAAATAACACAGTTATGTGAATGGTAAATATTCCAGCTCCTAGAGAATTTGAACAATTTATTTGTTGTTAAGTTTTAATCTAAAATAGGTAGTTGTACAGTATAACCTCATAATTACGAGTCTTGATAACAGCACAAAAAATCCTCGTAACTACAAAAACTCGTAACAAACAAGGACACATACACAAAAAAATTTAAGATGAAAATAGCCAAAAGTTATTAGAATTGGAGGTTACACCAGTATAATTCAGTGGAACCCCTGAATTACACTTCTCAAGGGACCTGTAAAAATGGTGTAAAATGCTGGAAAGTGTAATCTGAGGGAAGGTTATAATGTAAAACTATTAAATGGGACCAATACAAACGGTGTAAATGGGAGGAAAGTGTAGAATCAGGGGGTGTAAATCCAGGGGTTCCACTGTAATTCATTTTTGTTAATATCTCCGCTACCTGTTAATGAAAACTGTTGCAAAAGTATGACTGGCCGTTGTTTACAATTATTGACATAAGATATCGCATCTTGAGTTTTTTATAAGGTCTGGAATTCAAGTTTTTATATGTTATGCCTTTTCTACAATTGCCGCAGCGTGGCCGTAAAGAAATAACTGCACTTACGTGGGCCATTACATGTTGTACTTTATAATGTAACATGCATCTGACAAATATCTATTGCTGTTAATTACGGTTATTGCAGCATAGGCTTTCCCTTTTCTCGGAAAACACGTCACTAAATTCTCTACTGCTCACCAGCAATGGCCACCCGATGTACACCGATGTTCACCAATGTACAACCTTGCCGACACGTAGGCTGTTTTAATAGTTTTTATCGTGCCTGTTTTGAAATTCGAAACACGGCCTCATTAATAATAAAACAACTATTATAAACGTCCATTGCAGTTCCCGGAGAAACAATTTACCTTATCTTTTCGTAGTCCTACGTCGTATTTGATAATTTGTAACTTTTGTTCTGCAATTACATCTTTGTTTACTTTCATACATAATAGGACAATGGCGGGAAAGGCCGCTAGGCTACTAATTACAAATAAAACAGAAAGAGTGGTGCACAAGTACTCACAGGATGGTACTTGCAGATAGAAACACACACACACTCACCTGATGAAGCAGATGTAGTCTGCGAAACGTTGTGACCGCGCGTCCGCGGAGAAATGTGTTCATCCTATGTGTGTGTGTTTCTATCTGCAAGTACCATCCTGTGAGTACTTGTGCACCACTCTTTCTGTTTTATTTTCATACATAAACGTTGCCATCAAAAATAAATGGTTGTTAAATTAATATGTAACATTTTTACAACCTTCGTTAGATTTTATTTTAGGAGATTGCAATGTCATGAACATGTTATTCAGCTTTATTTCATTTTCCGTGGCAGCGTTTGTAACTTTCAATGATTTTTCAGTGAACAACATGTACCGGTTACATCTAGTTTCTCAACTGGTGAAAACAATCTGAACATCGACTCAACCAAATGAATGTTTGCGTTGTTTTGCAAAATGCAATACAGTATACAAAATTGGCAAACAAGATTAATCATCCCAGAAATATTGTGCATCTTATTTCAAAACAAATTATTATTCATCTGTCCTGCATCTAAAACAGGTATTTTGATTCCAGGTTTACGGTAATATAAAACGTTTGCATCGTGTATGCAAGATCAATCCAGGGACTTAAAATGAATTGAATTGTCAGTTTTAGACTGTCGAAAAAATAATTTGGCACCCTTAATTTTTTTTATTAAAAATCAATTAAAACAGTAATCAACGTGACAATGTACGACAATCATAAACCAGAGAGGGGAAAAAACAAGAAACACGACAAATCAACAAAGTACATACACTCTACCGTACACATTACAAAATTATCACTTACTTTCTCTGCCGCATAGGCTGTTTTTTAAATCTTGTGATTTGTGAAACTTGGAAAAATTCCCAATACACAGCAGCTAGTTGGCCTAAATATAAGTTATGGTAAATTAACACATGCGAATACAATAAATAGATTTACAAAAAAATATAGAAAAATCTGTCCAGGGTCGCTTGCTTCTGTTTCTCGCCATTGTGTTGGACAATGAATCTTTTCGACTTGCTGAAAAGTGGCAAGATCTACACTGGCATTCGCAGACTAGTAGAAGTTGCCAATGACGTCCAGAGCTTCCGGCACAGCAGCTTGAGACGGAGCTTGTGGCACTTCTTCATTCTTTTCTTCTTCGTCTTAATCGGAGATGCACTTGCTCGTGGTGGCCAGCTGAATTAAACTCTTGTGTCATTTTGCCATACATGTTGACAGCATCGTCAGCAGTTACGAACTCGTCGAACGTGCATGGCAATTCAACCTTTTATGGAAGAAGTTGCCAATTTTCAGGGTCTCGTGGGTTGTCTGTATCCTCTTCAGCCTGCTGTTCTTGGACAGCTGGGTTTTCGTGGCGAAAACAAGCATGGCGCAAACATCCGGCGATGACTTCTGGCTTGATTTTATCCCATTACATCGCAATTGCTCTGATGGCATCCAGGACATTCCCCTTAAACAGAGGCTTGCCCAGTGATACCTTTCTCTGCAACGAATTAACCAGTGGTGGTTCAAAAGCCAAAATATGCCTTAGTCAGGGGGTTGCAACACACTCTTGGAATACGGGGGCAAAAACACCAACTCTATGTTTCTAAGGTTTACGTTGGGGTGGGCTGGTCAGTAGTCCACAAAAAGTACTATCTTGTAATATCTCGCCCCGATCCTGGCATCGAAGGAGTGGAGCCACTACTTAAATACTTCGGACATCATCCAAGCTTTTTTATTTGAGGTGTAGGGGAACGAAATAACATGCAGACCGCGGAAGGCACGAGGCTTCGCTTATTTACCTATCACAAACTGTTTCATTTTGTCCGAACCGTCCATATTCGCTTAACAAAGAACTATCAACTTTTCTTTGCTTTTTCTTTCCCCCTCCCCCTTTTACGCTGGTCTCCCTTCACAGCAAGATTTTTTTCAGGTATCAAGTTGTAGAAAACACCAGACTCATCGGCATTGTAAATGTCACGAGGTTGGTACCGATTCAAAATTTCTTGCAGTACCGGATACCAATCGTTGACTGCAACCTCACTCATGCTCCCAGATTCACCAGATATCTTGTGAAGTGCGATTCCATAACGGTTCTTGAAACTATGTAGCTAGCCTTCGCTACACTCAAGTTGCAGATGTTCATGTGCAAAGCGAATTCTGTATCCTTTGCTTCGAGCATCGGTCCACTGATAGGAAAGGCTGCAGCCGTTGTTGAGTAAACCACTCAAAGTGGTCTCCAACCCGAGTGTTCAGCACGTCGCAAAGTTTTGTTAGGCCTGGAAATGTTATTCTTCAGGAAGGCATCCTTAATTTTGTCTTTGCTTTTTAAAATCGTAAACAGTGTTGAACTGCCGAGTCCATACTGTTTTACTGATACGACCTGCTTCACACGCCTGAATGATTTCAAATTTTGTGAAACGTCTATTGCCTTACGTTTTCCGCCATTATTAATGCCAGCCATTATCGCAAACACATGTTGTGTTAACAAAACTGCAGCGATGATAACGCACACTACCTACTCTTGCCGTATGCCTCAGAATATACAGGTACTAAGCACAACCAAAAAAGTCTACATTGGCTGCACAAAAAAACAATTCCCGCAAACAATGTACTATATAACAGATCAGCATAGCGTGCAACTCATTCAGGAACCAGGCGGAACTGAGCGCTGTGAAGCGACGCGAGTGTTGCTCAAGGCCGGGCTAGAGATGGTCGCCGAGAGAGAGGGAAGAGGATGCTCACAACAGTGTTGCCAGAAGTAGCGGCAAGCCGGCTAGACCGGCATTGTCACATCTTCTGTTTCTAACACAAATCACACTGCCGTGTGCAAATAATTGTTTCCACGGTGCAGTAATCCGTGTAAATGTTATAAACTTCTACGTATAGTGTATTTTCGTTCTTTCTTTTTTTAAGGCTAATCTCACTTGTATTTACGAATGTGCTCATGAAAATGTCACTTTTAAAATACCTAAATTTTTACATTAAATTGCATGTACAAACTGATGGTGCATTACAAATCTTTCTTAATTATCAAGGCCTCGTTCAGGCTCATACTTGTAATTACGATGTCACGCTGTATTTAAATTATTGTTTTAGGAAAGGAATTAGCTAAAGAAACAAAAACAGGGTGGCGAGCGACCGGGAAAACCGGGAAAAGTCAGGGAATTCTTAAAAATAACTTGGAATTTCAAAATTGGTAAACGAATATTTCCACGTACACAATGTACAATTTTCTTGGTATATGTACCAATTTTCTAGTTCTATAATATCTTTTCGTACCGATAATGTAGTTGTGTGGAACAGCGGATTTGACGTGTGGTACCAGTTTTTCGTCTCGAATACAATTTTTTTGGCGTTTTGTACCAGATTTTTTAGTGGCTCCCGCCAGTGTTGCCAGACCAATTGTTTACCTGACAATATTTTGTGGTGTTTTCAAGTTTCCACAGTGGTAAAAAATTACTTTCTCGTGGTGTTTCTTGCGTACTGTTTGCAAATTTTAAATAGTTGTGGGGTTTTCCCCAAGAGAACGTTTCATAGTAGAAATTGATGGCATTGACTTGGCAACATAGGATTCTCAGTTCGCTTTTGTTCTTACCATGCGTCATGCTGATCGTTGTCGGTTGTTTATTGTTTACTTGGTGTAGCGTGAATATTTTTTTTACGGTTCGTGCGAGTATTATTTTTTGATTATGTCTGAAGTCCTTGGATTTACATTTAAATAGTGTTTATGTACCATACCGCGTAATGGAGGAACACGCCTAAACTTTTTGACTCGTTCAGTGACAAAGGTGTGTTAAAAAGTTACAGCACGACATGATCTCGTGTATTATTATGAAAATAATTTCAGTGCTTTTAAAATGTCTGGAAATATATGTTCGAGTGTTATTTCCACAACGTAATTAATTTAGGAAAAACCGTCATGACAGAAAGAAACTGACTCTATTGGTTAAGTAATCCTACTACTATTTAATATATCGCGAAGTTTGTGGAGATAACTCTGCAAGGTGCAATTCATGCATTGTTAATTTTTCTTTAAGCAACATGGGCGGGCTTTCCGTTATAAACCACATTGAAGGGTGAAATCCCTAAGTGGGCTGGGAGTTTAAACTGTTAAGGTAGGCCTAGATTCTTTTCATCAAATCTGTACCATGTGAAACAACAATCTTTCCATATTGGTGTCATAGCAAAGAAACTTCAGATACATTTTGTTATTAAAAATATGTTTTAGAAATGCTTACATCGCAAAACTTGTACACAGTAGTTGGAATTTTAAGGTTTGGTACAACTGATGAAGTCTTCTTTAGCAACTGTTTCATTAGTTATTTGAAAATGCTGTCGCATCCAATCAACACATTTTTAGGGGCCGAAAATTGTGCGGATTCAATGACCTGCAAGTTAGAGTGTACTGTCCTATGCATACTCGAGCCCCGACTTACTAGCTGCCGCTCAGTGGAACAGCGGACACTGAACAAATAAAAGGGGCTTGAGTATGTATAGGATAATGGATTCTAGCATGCGGGTCTTTGAATCCACGAAATTTTCCAGCCCCTACACATTTTGTATGCATTTGGTTCTGTGGTCTTGCACTATTAAGGAGACATTACAATGTTTTTCTAATATATGTAAGGTATTTTAATTTTGAAAGGTTATGGCAGGAGAACTTATTGATAGCACATGTGGTTTTCAGCATGTGGAAATGAAATTCTTCATTTTTAATCAATATTATTAGACCTTGATTCTGTAGTAACTTGGAGCAGGTCCAAGCAATGTAACTGCTCTTTGAATTTTCTGTGGAACATGTTTACTGGAACTGTGAATATGTCATTTCTGATACAAATCAGATTAATTTTAACAAACCAGTGTTTCATTGCATCCAAGTAACTGATTGTGCTTTAAGAAGTCCTTTTTTATATAGGTGCACATTCTTGCAGAGAGAAAGTTAAAGTAAGAAATTTGCCATTTTGAAAATAACAACAAAAACATAACGTGTACTTCTGTTAATGCCCCAGTCATTGTTTTATTAAGTGAACAAAGTTAAATGGCCGGTAAGGTTACATATTGATGGGGGAAAAAATCTGAGTTTTACTTAAATGTGCTGAATACAAGTGCCTGCCATAATTTAATTTTAATATTTTTAAACCATAAAATTTAGCAAAACCTAATTGTTAATGAAAGTAAACAACCCTTAATGTAATTGCCTTATTTGTTAAGCAATTTGAAACAAAAAATTAAACTTGCTTGTAGGACAAATTATTTGAATACACGCTATATGTAAAAACTATATTGTCAGTTGGAATTTTTTGTAATGTTTTTATTAATGACTACAGTATTGTACAATGATAAGAACAGTACCAGAAACTGTGTGTGAGTTACATGCTGTACTAAAAGTAAAAAAAAATTATAACTGTTCTACCTCAATTTGACGCTAAAGTTCCATTCTTCTCACATTTATGACACTCTTTTTCTGTGGATTTTTTGTATTCAGATGTGCAGGCAAAGTATCTACCCAACAGCGATATGTTTCATTTGTTGGAATGCTTCTTACCAGGGATTCGGCACAGATATCGTGCTGTCAGGAAAATAATGTTTCAGTTATCCCTGTAGAAGGATGTCCTACATTTGCTAGACTTCGTATATATAGTTTTTTTTTTTTTTTTAATCATTACTATTACCTCAGTCAACAGTTTTCAACATGGAAAACATTATTTGCGCAATTAATAAAGTATGTGCTTACTAAAATTGTCAGATGTGTTGCATGAAATTTATATTAAGTGAAGTTCTTTTTTTATTATGTTTTGTAACATTTGGAAGTAGAGTAAGCTTCAATACCAGTTATTTATTTCACATTACTTCTTAGCACATTCGTTCCATAAACTGAAATTTTTGTAGCCCTGAAAATAATTTATTGAATATGAATGAACATGACAGTTTGATAGACTTCTTTGGGAATTTTTTGGGCAGGTGTGATATGCAGTGAACATGTGTTCCGGTAGGTGGGCCCATTCTTTGAGAATTCTAGAGGAATTTTGCTTCCAGAATCTGTCAGTGTGTAATTACATTGAACAATTTTGAATATGATATTTTTGTGGATAGTTTTTTTGAGTTTTTAGGATTTGCTGTTTGTGTAGCTTTATGTATAATATATAGAAGAAACAGATAATTCTGACTTATTAATGTCTTCTTATTTGACGTTGCAGCATGCATAAGGCAAAAAAACACTAGAAAGTTAAAACATGGCCAGTTATCCATGTTTTGTTGGATGAACAAAACTGTGGCATGATATTCCAGTAAACAAGAATTGATACGTAAAAACAGTGGATTGGCTCAGAGGAAAGCAGCCAAAATATAATGGCGGTTTGGATGTAGCATTTCTTTTGCAGCATTTTACAAAATCTTCGCCTTCGGATTGTTGAAGTGACAAATACTAAAAGCTGCAACGAAATGAAGCATACGCGTTGCATTGTTTCAACCCTAGGCAATGGAATTTGTTGTGATTTTTAAGTCCTGTGGTCAGGGTTAGCAGCTTAAATACATCAGAATAACAGGTGAGGTCCAGGTGTTACCTTGGTTTTTAACGGTTATAGGGTACTTAAACATAAGTTCTGTCGAAGTGTGTGTGTGTCTTTTCACAGTCTTGACGTAAGTATAGCTGATGCTACCTTGTATGCCAAAATATCACAAATTTTGCAAATGCCACATTGTGGATCATTTGGATTTTTGCTTCGCAAAGCTGTGACATAAGGTTTGGTGTCCTTGTAAGTTTTATCTGAAGATGTGTTTTTCTTCCAGCCTGGCATCAAGTACTTCTGAGCAGGTGTCCTAGTGTTTAAAGTTATGTGTTACATTATGTCTTGGTTTCACAGTTACAGTATTTATATATTTAGGTATAGGTACTGTATTTTGTAGACTTAAGAAGCCAATTTTGCAGCATTGTGAGTGTAATTAAATGAACTAGAGGAACAAAAGAAAACTGTGTATGTTTTAAGATTATCTGATTCAACAGTGGTGTATGTCGGACTTTTCTAACAATTTCTAGTTTTTCTTAAAGTATTTTCTTGGAAAACAGATTTTTTATAACTCCTAGAAAGTCACATTCTACCCCACCCCCTTGTAAATTTTTAATTGTGTAAATAAAATTAATTAATGCCGTTAATATTATCTATGTACAAAAATAATTTACGTAGAGTTACAAGAAATAATAAGTAGGTCTTTTATCCTGTCTCGAAAACACTATCGCCAACAAACATTCCTACCTTTTTGCTATAACACTCTAGGCCATGGACTCTATAGTAGGATAGATGGCTGGGCAACGCAGCGGCACGCCTTGCCTCCAACGTAGCGGCACGCCTTGCCTCCAACGTAGCGCCACGCCTTGCCTCCAACGTAGCGCCACGCCTTGCCTCCTTAACAACACCAGCTTTGACCATAGGCTTCCCCTTGTTTAATTGACTGCGTGCATAGCATTCTACACTTTCCCGGCACCATAATATTGACACCTAACGTTTGCTCCTGTACAGGAAGTGTGCTGCACACATTGAATATTGGGAACAATGATAATGGAAGCTGAACGACTTCTAGTTTAACTTCAGTCATTGTTATACGTAATTATGTACTTAGTTGTGGCAGCATTTGCATTTCGGGGGGTCAAAATAAATGTTTTCTAATGCACGTAGAATGCTCCTATATTGCTAATACATCCTTTACTAGTTCTTTGTTATAGACTTTGACTTTATTAATTTCTTGTTATTTTTAACCATGCAGTAGATCACATAAATGTAAAATGAGAATTTGATTACATTTGTATCACAAGCACATCAAAATATGTAACTTAAATTTTGTTTAATGTTGCTGCATAATTGCTAACACATTCTGAACTGAACAGAAACTTCCATTCAGGTAAATATATTCGTAAAACCAATGTTATAAAAAATTAATTGTTCAGTGCGAGTTTAACACGTCTATATAATCTATGGTTTTGGATGCCCTTGGCTTTCACTGATAAAAGGTGATAAATTAGAGCATGAATTTCCAAACTTTTTGACTGGATTGTTGTGGTATCCCCTTCCCTCGGTATTTTACTCTGCTGCATAGTCATTAGTTTCTGGTAGTGAATCATCTTTTACTGTACATACGGTTGTGAAATATGTACATACCTAATGTTTCGAGTTTCAGTTTTAAAACACTAGAAATTTTTCCTCTATTGTTCATAACTATCGCTACAAATGTAAAAATAACTTGCATATTATTCTATCCTACCTATGCTCAGTTTGTATTGCATAACCACCCATTCCATGAGAGCTTTCACCATGTAAAAATTTTTAAAGTACTGTATCTCACAAACTTGCTTGATAAAGCAATTTAACAATGAATATACACACACGTGGTTTAATTGATGTAAGGAACAGAGCTTGTGCCACAGTATAAAAAAAAATTCCCTTTTTGTCAAGTTAAAGCTACGTAAGTTTTGTTACGTTATTTTTACTTGTGTGGTCCTTTTTGTGCCCCTAGGCTGCAGTATAGATAGCCTCTGCATAGTTAAGTCCCTGATTTTACGTTAAACTTAACACTGAAGACACATTCTCGGGGAGTGTTAGGCTATTTTTTGTATTTTAGTTTTATGAGCCATAACATTTGTTCTAATTGTATTATCGAAATTTTCTCTTCTACAAAGAATAGGATATGTTCTTAGTAAACTGTTTGATATAAATAAGACTGGAATCTTCCATTAATTTGCCATGCAGAATCATTATAAGAGAATTATAGTGTAACTTTCTAGAATTTTCTTGCAATGATTCTGCATGACAAATTAATGAAAGATTCCAGTATTATTTGTATCAAGCAGTTTACCAAGACTAAATCCTATGCTTTCTAGAAGGGAAAATTTTGATAATACAATTTGAATAAATGTTATGGCTCAAAATCTTAAAATACAATAAAATTGTCTTAAATCCCCCTTAAAGAAAACAAGGGTAATTTCCCAGATATCTCTAATTTATGATGATTATTGTATTAATGCCTCTGATACTTACAGTGCTACGTTGACATGGTTCATTGAGAATAAACTTTAAAATAAAGAATATTAGTTTTGCCATAGAAGTTCAAAGTGTTCTGAGAAAATTACTGTGATACTTGCTGGTAGACATTCCAGCAAAGCATAGTTATTTTCTTTTTAAGTTTTAAATTTTGTAATTTTTTCTATGTAAAATGACATAGACTACAGGAATTACGTATAGAATAATTACATACTTTTTACAAATATTTTTTGGCTCTTTTAGGCAGTTAAATAAAGTAATGAGATTAGCTTTGATAAGGAAAAATTTCGGCTTGAGGCATCAAACAGTTACCGGAGAAAAGTTTTGAAGCGTCTGTTAAATGACTAGAATGGCTTCTTAGCTTAAAGTTCGCCCTGTTTAAGAACAGAGTAAGCTACTGTACATGCAAAACACGCTAATTGGTGTGGGAAAAAATTTGAACAGTAGATGTACCCAAAACAGCAATGAAAGAACCGTGAAGCGAATATTATAAATGTAAATAAAATAACATATAGCTGCAGTCGTGGTGATGGGTGTGTTTGTGTGTGAGAGTTGAAAATCAATGAGGTGCTTATGAGTGACACTGGCCAGCACGTGTATTGTGATATCGTCTCTATGCTCAAAGTTGTAAATGGTCATGCAGTGTTCGCTCCATGAGATTTTTTCTGTGGCACCTTAAGCCTAGACCCTGCTATTTTATTGAACCAGTCATTAACAAAGTCAAATGTTAAGTGTAGACCTCGGTTTAAACGAATCTGGTACATTTATCTTTGAAATCAACCATCTGAAAAGCCTATTTTAGCCCGGGTTAAGGGCTTTAAAGTTATACTTCCAATGTGAGTGGTGTCTTAGTCACATTCACAAATAGTCTGGTGATCTCCCTCCCCCCCCCCTCCCTTCATCAATAATGTATAAAGTTTAAAAGCTAGTTTTAAATTTTTGCATTTTTAATTTAAATAAGGCAGAAAGAATTTAAGAGCAATGAATTTTACATTTGTAATGACGTTTCAATAATTTAGCTAGAATAAGTGTCTCAGAAGAATGGTATTAAATTTTGTTCACGAATCGTGAAAAATGCAGGAAACGATTTACATAATTGAGCATAAATTTCAACTGTGTCAAAAATATTAAAGGCGACGAGGCTAAAATTGTTGTGTCTTAAATCGGAAATTTACAGGCGGAACACAAAGGTATACGTTATTCAAAGTTACAAATTCTTATCGCTTGTGTTTGTTTGCACCTTGAAATTGTTAATACTTAAAAATATGAAGCTAATAAATTTATCTGATATTTTGGTATGATTGAAAACACTGGAGTATCTGATTTTACCATTATAATAAATTATGTTTATTCTGCGTATTAATATTGTTTTGTAACCTGTATGTTCTCATTCCATTCATATGTATTTAATGATTTTTAAGTCTATACATCATACTTATTGTAACACTCGTGTAGATATTATACCATTCAATTTAGTGATGGCCCGATGCCCGATAACCGATGTCGGATATCGGGATAATCGGCCCATTTTCCGATATCGTACATCGGCTAAAATTTCCGATATCGGCCAATAATTTTCACATAACCAAAACGGTCATTATAATGCTTATTATTCACAAGTTGCACTTTTTTTAACGGACCCAGGCATTTTCATAGTTAGTCTTGGTTACAATCACAGCAAAATAACCTTCACAAAACAATAATATAACTTACATACGCGGTGCTCGTCGCGACGTAAATCAAGGCCTATGAGTGCCCGCAGTAATAATAGTAAAACATGGTTAAATGAAATGTCGAAATCTTTTACACTGCTGTGTTTCATTCAGCAACATCGCTGTGATTTTAGCAGATCGTTTGCGGTAATAAAAGATGGCAA